>JAJOOS010023383.1:0-11166 GCA_029582725.1 Solanum chiquidenum
TTATCTGAAAAGACACGATAAGTACCTTTTCATACTACCCTTTGTTGTCTATAAATAGAGGGGGTTTCTCACACTTTTAAATTATGAATTTTGTAAGTTTTCTATTCTTCTACCTAAAACAGGAAAGATTGTGAGAGTTGTTCAATTATGCATTTACAATATTTTTTTGTTCGTAACTTAGATAGATCAATAAAGGTTGATGCAAAAAGGAGAATGAAATAACACAACTACAAATGAGAAGAATATCGTGATAATTAATATGCACTCATTTTCATAGCCATAAAATATACTTTTGTCGCAACTCTTCCTTGACAAGAAGTTCAATGATTTTCCATTGCACAAACTACAACTTGGTGTTCAGAATCTAAAAAGTCTCGAACTATTGGAGAAAAAGTATTTGATCAAAAACTTGTTTGAAGAATCCAAAATACATTTAATAAGTACTCTTTCGTTTTTAATTTATTTTTTGTACTTTTATTTTTATTCAGTATAATAAATAATGTTCTTTTTTCTTGGGGCTGAGGACGCATCTTTAAGACCACAAAGTTAAAAGACATTTTTATATATTATACATATGATCCTTAAATTAAAAGTCTTCTTTATTTTTTAAAATTTCATATCAAAATAAAATTATATTATATTATATTAAAGGCAGACAACTTTTCACATTGAAGGGTTGTGACATTTTCGAAGAGTTATAACATTTCTGATGAGTTGTGACCTTTTTGAAGGGTTGTGACTTTTCTATAGGGTTGCGACTTTTCCGAAGAGTAGTGACTTTTCCGAAGGGTTGGGACTCCGAAGAGTTGTGACTTTTCCAAAGGTTTGCGACTTTTCCGATTAGTTTTGACCTTTCTGAAGGGTTGTGACTTTGCTAAAGGGTTGTGACTTCTCTTTGATAAGGCACCACGAGCAGTTTTTCATACAATACCCTTTGTTGGCTGTAAAAAGAGGGGCTTCATCAAATTTTTAAACAACATTTAAAAATATTATTATTATTATTCTTAAAACACACAATTTAGTATATCTTCTATATTTTTATGATAAGAAACAATATGCACATACTAATACTACAAATTTTTAACTATAAATAGAGGGCTTTCCTCACATTTTTAAACTATGGTTTTTATGTTTTCTATTATTCTCTTCTTAAAACCTCAAGTTTGATTTGCAAACGTTGACAATCTCAAAGTTAAGTGAAAATAGAACACTCCATAACATGAATGTTAAATTAATCTAATACTCTAGCTAAAACATCCAATGTAGTATATCTTCTATATTTTATATCAATATTGATATATATTATATTATATTAAAAATACGAACACCTACAAAACAATAATAACAAAGTAATGCACTATGGGGAAGGTAGTAGAAAATTTATTTAAGAGGTGTAACTAAGAGATTTTAAGAGTGACGAATTTTTTTTATTTAGCAATATTCATATTATTTTTAAGAATAGTGTGGTACATGATTTGATTTTCACGTAGAATGCACGTGCGTCAAAACTAGTATATATATATATAACTAATGAGTGAGTTTATTAAGAGCAAAGGTTCCATAATCATATGATATACCAATAAGTAATATGTAGTCATTATGTGTTTTAAAATTAAAATGCAATCTTCTAAAATTCAAATTCCATGTGTAATATAGTTATGATTATGTTTTGGAATTGAATTTGTGCACAAACAAAACATTAAGGGTCCTTGAAAAGGGTAAAAGAGAAGTAAGGGATAATCGGAAAAAGTTCGAAAAGGTACTTTGGTGCGAGAGAATAGTCATCATTTTATATCATACAATTGTAATTAATTGGTAGTTTTAATTCTATCATTTGACTTTCTATTTTTTTAACTCCTATTAATATTAACATTATTATGACAACAACAAAAAAATCATACTAATTTTTAGGCTTGATCTTTTGGAGAAGAAAAGATTTCTTTGGAGAATGTTGTAAAAATGTATTTTGTAAAAACTTATTTGTGAATCTGTAGTTTTTGGATTTACATAGAGTTTGTATTAACAAATACTTATAACAATAACTTTGAAGAAACATAAACAAAAAAGTTTAAAACATATACTCAAAAACAAAATTTAATATCAGAAGCATAAATTAATGACTATAAAAAAACATACCAGGATCTGTAACAACAGAATGAAACAGAAAGGAAAAAATTGAGTCCACTGAATGCAGAGTGTCTCTTCATAAGAGTCTAATTATTTTCTGTTCTACACCAAGATATTATATAGTGTCTGATGTAGACAATTAAAATGCAATTATTCTATAAGATAAGTGACTCATGAGCTTTGCGGAGAGGTTTACGTCACTACAATCAGATTGCAGTGACTTTATATATTTTTCATGATGCTATTTTCCTGTGTCTTAAATATTTTGAGTTTATCAAGACATTTAGACTTACAAAACATGAAAAAAATAATCATATCATGAGTAACCTTCTTGAAAACTCAGAATACTCAAATTCACCTCTTGCCCAAATGGTCATTTATCACACAAAGAAGAATAGATTAATTATAACTTATCACTACCTCTTTTTCCTTTTTTATTAGTAAAGGTCTCTTAGTCATTTTTCCTTCTAAACAAGACTCACATGTTGGTAGTGATTTCACTTTCAATGAACCGTTATGTCCATCCATTAACCAACCTCGAAATTTTATTCAGAATAAATGACTTAGACGCTAATGTACAGATAAGTTTCATTCAATATAAAAGATATTTTCCCTTATGAGACATATTAATATAATTCAATTCATGAGAGATAATACTAATTAAAAAATCACGCATCAATATAACACAAGAAATAAAATATTCATCAAACTCAATGATAGGAGAGTTACAAACAAATATATTAAATACTCATCTCTTATCTAGTTAGAAATTGAAAATAATTCCTTCTAACATACACTACATGTACAATGCATTCTTTGAATTAATATCTTATATCTATCAAAAGAAATGCTTAAGTAGTACTATGTGGGTGCGTAAAGTCTATTGAGAATACGAGATATACTACATTAAATAGATCATAATATTTCGATTAATCCTAAATACCAAAATTTAGGGCTTATTTATACATATATATATATCCATGCATCTCGAATAGTCAATCAGTTGGATTGGAGAACTACTCTTGCAATACATATGTACAATGACCGATTATTCACTCCATTAACTTATACAAACCTAACTCAGATGGAAAGTCTACTATTAGTTTAAGTCAAGTAAAAATCCTCTAGTTACATTGATCAAATCATATATTACTCACTTTAGGAGATTTAATACAGATTATCAAAACTAGATGATTAAATGCATAGTGACTTGTATCAATTTCATCTGATAGGAAGGAATGTCTAGGCCAACACATGAAATTAATGCTTCACTATTATTTAATCAAATATAACCAAAAATCCGTATAACGATTCAATATATTTATATATATATATATATATATATATTATCATAAAAGCATGAACTCCAAACTTGAATGTTAAATTACTAAAATATCTCTAACTTAGGTTGTGACTTTTTCGATGAGTTGTGACTTTTCTGATAAGTTGTGACTTTTTTCAAAGGGTTGTGATTTTTCGATGAGTTGTGACTTTTCTAAAGAGTTGTGACTTTTCCAAAGAGTTGTGACTTTTTCAATAAGTTGTGACATTATCAAAGGGTTATGACTTCACGAAAACGTCATGACTTTTCAGATAAGACACAAAAAATTCTTTTTCATGTTACCCTTTGTTGAGTATAAATAAAGGAGATCCCTCTCATTTTTCAACCACAATTTTTTTTAATATTCGGCACTTCTTCTTGCATTTTAAAATTTTTTGTTTGATTTATTGTCGTTGAGTGAGTTCGAAGTTTAGCGGAGTATAAGATACCCCTATTCTGATGAAGTTAGTCGTTCTATCCTAAGAGGGTATATTTCTTAACCTGGAGTACTTGAGTAAAATAATCATGATAATATAATCATTATTTTTTCCGCTTAGTATATACATTAGTATGTAATGTTCCAATATATGAAGTTAACATGATGTAGTCTAAATTGATTTGTTTTTGTTTATAATTTCTCTTGTGATGTAGATATATGCTTCTGAATATCTTATTCTAAATTTATTGAACTTCTCAGGAGTTAGACAATTGTAAAAATTTGTTTGTTTGATTCTCAAGACAAAAAAATGACTTTATTCATAAATTATTCTTATGTGATTAGATTATCAAGAAGTTTGCATCAAAATAGTTATTACTATATAGACACTGTCCTTTAGTTTTACTGATTTACTATTTCTTAATATTTTAGTATTTTTGACGAAGAAAAGTTCATATGACTTGTAATAACGTGAGTTGAAGTTTGTATTAGTTTAATTTTATTGTTTATTTAATAGCAAATTTTTCTGAGATAATATTTTCATTAATGAAAATCTATCTATCTAATATATTTGGTTGGGTATTTATATATGTCACGAATGTATTATCAAGTTAACAAGATCTTCTAACTTCAAATATATTATTTTAAAATGTTCCGAGTTTTTTTTAAAAAAAAACTCACAACAAATGTGAAAATATGTGAAAATATATGAATCATTTAAAATTCATCATTAAAAACTTAAATTTTATATTCATGAATATGAAATAAACATTTTCATTTTGTCCCTACACTAAATTAAAATCTAATAACTACAAAAAGAAATAGTAAAATTAATTAAAAGATCTATTTATGTAACACCCAAGAAATTTTTTGAGCTAAGACTCGAACCGTTCTTCGTAGTGAGTGAGATTTTTGCAACGAATTTAAAATTTCTTGAGTATTAATGTCGTTAGATGTAGCACCTTGAGTTCCAAGAAGAACCAAAGAGAGTTCATTCAAGTCATTCCTAAGTTTTTCTTAAGTTTTTGGTCAGCTTCAAACGATCATAACTCCTAGTACTACATGATTTAGGTGAGCTAAAAGATAGAAAATTAAATCCTTTCGAGTGCTCTTTGCAATGCCACCGAGTTTGCTAAATTCTGAGCTCTGAGTAAAAAGTTATGACTGATTTACTAACGACGCACAAACCTGACATCAGCTCCGTGATGGCTCCGCGTTACGGAGCCAATACGGAGCTCACTGCCTGGTGAAAAATTATTCTGACTCCCAGCTTATTTTAATTATTTCTTTAAGGATATTTTAGTCCTAAAAACCCTTAGGAGGTCATCTAAAGTGCCCTAAACGAGTAGAAAACTAGTTTTCTTAAATCAAACCCTCTCATCCACTCCAAAAATTCTACTCTCAAGGGATTCAAGAAACGCTAAGGCTAGGGTTCATCTTTCAAGATTTTCCTTCAAGTTCTACAAGAAGATGGTTCTTTCAGGTATGTAAGCTTTCATAGTGTTGGGTTTATTCTCCCTCACGCCAATCATATTTAATTATATCCTTGAATTCTTTTTGAGATTGAATTATTAAGTTCTTGAGAAGTTCTTGAGTTTTAGCCAATATTGATAATCTTATTGAGTTATCGAGGTTTGTGCTTCGTTCTTTGATAATGAAGTTCTCATTGAGTACTAGATGTGAGGGTTTGCGAATAAGATGAGTTAATTGATAGTTCCTTGTGTGGGTTTCGCTGAAATTGTTTTGGGTTAAAAGAATTTGTGATCTTTGACCTTAGAATTACAGTAGGTATGAGTTGATTGGAGTTGAGTTCCTTGATATATTTTGTATGGGTTTCATTGAAATCGTTCTAGGTTTGTGAATTTTTGTGAACTTGGTCGATAAAACTACTTTGGGTACGAGTTGAGTCGAGTTTGGGAGAGGAAGAAAAGATCAGGCAGATAATTGCACCTAGACTTCGCGGAGGCGCTTAAGTTTTCAGCATCCAGTCGGTCACCCCCTCTCCGCGTCGCGGAGAGGATACGGAGTCCTCTGCCTTAAAAAAACTTTAGCGACCAATAATTTAATTCAATCTCCGTGACGCGCCAGTGTTCCTTAATTTGGGTCTTCGAACATTCTTGTGATCAACTATGTTAACCCTCCTAAATCATTGAGAGGTCCTACATTCCAAAGCATAACCCTTGAATCCATAATTCAAATTCAAGGTAGAGTTAAGAGTTAAGTCTTGAGAGTTCATTCGAACATTTTGATAAAGTCCTTTTGAGGAATCTTCTACAATTTCTAATAACTTGTTTCAAGACTCGAGCACGTGAGTATGAGAGTGAGGAGAATGTATTCATGAGTCTACTTTGTTATCACGAGATCCTTCATATCATGAACCATAACTCTTGAATTCATAATTCACATTCAAGAGAGAGTTAAGAGTAGAGTTCAACAAAGTCTTTGAGTTCAATTGTAAATGGTTTGAGATCCATTATCAATTTAAGTTGAGTTTTGAGGAAGTAATTAAAATAATGAGAAGAGTCGTACACAATGAGTTCCATGTAGTTATGTAGACCCTCGAGTCGAGTCGTTAATGCTCATACATTTCGCATGGACTTGATAAATTGAGTATCATTTGTGAGGAGTAGTATCTTCAAGTTCTAAGTCTTGAGTATTGAGTTCCTAATTCTCTTTGAGATTATATTCCTAATCATGAGACTATTACATGTTACCCATGAAGTCCTTGAATTGAGTTGTTCATGCCCATAATTCCGCATGAACCCTATATGTCGAACATTCTTGAGATGAGAAGTATTTTTGATCCCTTGAGTTCAGTAGTTCATGCTCATAATTCCGCATGAACCCTCTAAGTTGAGCACAATTGATATGAGTCGTATCATTGAAGTCCTTGAGTTCCAAGTATTGAGTTCTATCTATGGTTATTGAAAATTTGCATTGAGTTGTTCACGTCCATAATTCGGCATGAATCATATTTTAAGAAGTCTTTTACAAATGTTTTAACTTTATTTTAAGACTTAGGCTTTGAAGTTGAGTAAAGAGTAAGAGTAAAGTTCATTTTCTTTAAAATGATATATGAGAACTAAGTATTCCCCCAAGAGTAAATGTTTTCACATTTAAGATGAGATTTTCAAAAGAGTTTTGAGGAAGAAAGGGAACATCGATTCTAAGATAGCTTTTAAGCTAAGTTTTGAGTAATTATCTCAAACCAAAGAAAAAGTTATGTTTTTAAACATATGAGCTGAGTATTTTGGGAGTCGTATTGAGCACCGATATGGGGACGAGTTTGAGTTCAGATAACTCACATCTCCATAAACCATGTAGCCATCATGGGTAGTAAAGGATCATACTTCTTAGATGATTCCTTAATTGTTTTTGAGGATTCACTTCGGGACCAAAAATGGTTTTCGAGTGTCGGCCACGTCCAGGGTGTAGGATCGGGTCGTGACAATTTATTTATGTAAATATAAAATTGATTAGAAAAACATCTACTGCACATTAATTCTTTAGTTATAACATTATAAATTCTCTTAGTTATTACTAATTATTGTAAACATTATTCACACTCTTTTACATTATTTAGTTATAATATTTTGAATTCTCATAGTTATTATATTAATTATTTCTATCTTTCATCTTTCCTTAAAAACTTTTGACCAATAATTTTTATATTATTTTACTGCCCCTATATATGTGATAACACGGTGTTGTTATTTTTCCTTGAAAGAATCATGCTTGGTTGAATAAATTTAAAATTGTTTACAAGTATATGAACTATATCTTTATTGGGTGTCATATAAACATGTGATTATATATATGATTTCACAAATATAATATATTCTTTAATTTTTATTTTTCATTTTTCCGGTAAAAAAAAGGAACCTTTCTCAGTTAACTATGAACAGTCAAATAACCATCTTTGATTTATGTACACAGTCAATTGAGAAGTCATCTATTGTATTATAACTTATAAATATATAAAAAATATATACAAAAATAGTTCTAAAAATAAAGTGTAGTTGTTCTCCATATGGTCATATGATGTCTAAACAGATTAATGTGGAATTCACGGGCAAAACACATCTGGTTACATGACTAGAAAAATACACAGCAAATATCGTCTATAAGGTAATATTAGTGATATACAACTAATCACATGATTGAACCTCATCAAATTAAAATAAATATATACATTATTTCTTTTAACTAATAAAAATTTTCATTGACCATCTTCAATATTTCGCGTGAATAAAACATATATATGACGATCCAGTTTTAACATTCACAAAAAAATCTGTAATATTATTTTGTGCAAAACTTATTTTTCAAATCTTCGCTTAAATTTTTTGAATTGATAATCACGTGCAACGCACGTGCCGAAAAACTAGTATATATATATCTTACTAGGTCGTTCTCATGAATCTAATGAAATTCAGATAAATCAGATTTCCTATTTTCATATTACAAAACTATGATCAAATCGGTTTAAAAAGTTATTTGGTCAAAATAGAATTTAGAATTTTTCCGTTCGATTTTTTTTATAACAAATAATCATTTTTGAAACAGATACACGTATCAAGAACAAAGAATAAAATTCTAAAAAACTATTTACATTTATCTGAGTGCTATTAAAAAATCACTTGTTTATGTATTTACTGATTATTAAAATTCAAAACATAACTCATAGATATTCATGCATCTTGAACGATAAATTTTGAAGAAAAATAAATACTCAGACAACATACATCTGTGTTGTTAGATACTCACTCCAAAAACTTTAAAACAAAAGGTAACTCAGACAGAGAGTATATGTTGATTTAAGACAAGTGAATATCATTATACCTAGATCCATTGATTCAATCATATAATACTAAGATAGGGATAGTCAATAGAGATTATCAAAATTGGAGCTCAGATTAAATCTAGTGACTCGTATTAATTTCATTTGATATGGAGGAAGGTCTAAAGACAACAGATGAACTTAATACTTCACTAAAATTCAGTCATGAAGACCATAGAGAACAATGTCTATCACAACTATATCATAGTCGTGTAATTTTCATTAAAATTAATTTTCAAGATACAAAGAAATATCTAAAACCATTATGTAAATGACCTCAAATTGCCAAATCACTTCATAACAATGAGTATTTTAAATTTGATCATTTCTGATAACCTAGAAAATTTCAGATAAATTAGAATTCAAAAATAATATTTATCTCCAAAACTATGATTCAAATTCAGATTCAAATGATTTAAGAAAAAATAATCAAATCTATATCCTTATCATATATCAATTCATGTTAACTCATCACGTGTAATCATGTACACCATATAACATAAATAAAACAAATATAAAGGATGACATTCATACTAAATCACATTTTAATTCAAAGAACAACTTTAAAATTATTTTAACAACCTCAAAAAAACACAACCACATAACAATGAGTACTTTTTCTTACTAGGTCGTTACCAATGAACTTACCAAATTTCAGGTCAATTGGAGTCTATAAAGAATCTTTAATTCCAAAGTTATGACCAAATTCAAATTCAAGTGATTTAAATATTGTTAGAAATTAAAACAACACGACCTACATTCTTATCACATATCAATTTACTTTAAAACACCATGTGTAATCAAATTCTAAATTTAACAAAAACATAACTGACATAAAGAATGAACTTATAATATTCAAATAAAAATTTAATCCGACAAACTACCTAAAACCCATTTAAATGATATTAAATGGAATCATCAAATTTCGAGTCAACCATAGATCAAAAATTCATAACCACTTAAACTATGACCAAATTTTAAAAATAACCATTTTAGGCATAGTTTTAGATTAAAATAACTTGATTAAAATTTTCATTCTCTTTTAATAATTATCTCATGAGCATAAGGTATACTATGTGTCTTTTCTTTAACTAAGACACACAAAGACTAACCTTCTTACAATAAATTATTCTCAATTAATACACTTGAGAATCCAATATATTACGTTTTCTCCTTTTATATCAATGAAAATAATTAATATCTCTTCTAATGAATTAATAGGCATTACTAGCATCTTAAGGTAAACATTCATTAATATAAATAAATATTTACCACTAATATTCACTTATGATAATTTATACATGATATATTAAAAATATTGTAATGACTCAAATAAATAGATCATTTTTACGACTTCTATTTATTAATCATAATCTTCATCAATTCATGTATTAATATCTGACATATATGATGAAGTACACATATATGTCATGAGAAAACTAAGTCAAATCACTATATTCTTGGTGAATTGCTGACTTCCTGTCAGTGCCTTTAGTACAAGTTATCACTAGCCTAACAATTATCAATATTTTATTTTTCATTAGCCAATCAACAAAATCAAAGGAAAAAGAGAAAGCCACTTTAGGCAATATTCTTGTAATCAAAATTGACTTTCTTTCTCAATTCTTTAAAGTTTAAAATCGCCGTCATCGACTAAATTTTCAGGTCGTTTTTTTTTCTTTCTTCATAAATAATGATAAACAAGGAAAAGAAAAGAATTGTTTGGCTTCCCAAACCCATAGCGAAACCTACTAATTCCGCCGCCTATGATTTTCGTGATTGATATCAAGACTTCTTCTGCATATCAACAATACAGTGAGGAATTTTTTTTATCAATGAGGTATAATTAGTACTAGTTGTATGAGCAAATATTTTATTATAGATATATTCTAATTCGTGGGCCCATTTTTTGGTTTTTCTTCTTACCTTTAATTTCTCTGTCGTGCTCTTCTCTAATCTTTCCTTTCTTTTATCTAATTTTATGTTTTTCTTAAAATTAACATAATTTTTAAATGTAATTAATAAGACTAATTTAATAAAATGAATCTGTAATACAATATAATTAACTTTATATATAAAACTTGTAAAAGAATAGTGAAACACTTGTTATTAAACTAAACATTAAAAATTATTTGGCACTAGGTAAATTGCCCGCACTTCACGCGGTGGTGAACTATATCAATAATCTACATCTGAACATTTGATAATATAGATGTTTTCGAGTGGGTACAGTCCTACAATAAATTGTCAAAAATATGTTATCGAAAGATGAAATGAAATATTGTTTTATTCTTAAAACCAAAAAGATTTGATTCTAAGTGTTTATGTATTTTATTATTAATTATTCATTTTACTGTAGTTATTCATCACTAAAGTCTTTAGAAAAGATATGTAATTGTTTCATTGTTTATATTTGTATTTTCAAAAAGTGGTACAAATATT
>JAJOOS010023384.1:0-11721 GCA_029582725.1 Solanum chiquidenum
GAATCCAGATCTAATCCTCTATAGCTGAACTTCTTAATAGTTCTCTTCCTTGGTTGTCGATCGCAACATCAGCTTCAACTTTCTCCATGGATTGGGGATGGACTAGAGCTTAAGAGAGTGACAACGGCTAGGGTTTTAGGAACGACGGCAGAAGAAGGGGTTGGGGACGATGACAGAAGGAGGTTGGGAACTTTAATTTATTTTTCCTTTTTATGTTTATTATTTAATCAATTTTTTAAAGCAAATTTATTGCTCTCACTCTCCTTTTAAAGCGTTGATACCACGCTCCATAATGAGTCAGCAAAAAAAATGCCACATAAGTTCGGTCAATGGTCAGAGGGTTTTAAAAGTTTCATTTTAATTGAGTTTAAGGGTTCAGTTGACAAAAGATTAAGTATAAGGGTTTAGAATACAAACACATACAAGTATAAGGATTCATCATACCATTTCGCCTTTTCTTTATCCAAAGGTATGAAAAGTATTTCAGTTTAATAGTTTATGTTCCTTTGCATGTCAAGAATCTTTAATTTTAAGCGATTTGACATATATATGAATGAATGAATCTTTTTCCTACAGATTTTATTATTAGGTATTGATTATTTTGATGCCATAGTAGTTAACATTAATGGGGAGAGGGATACTATAACAAACGCAATAACGACCAACTGATCACTATATTAGTTACTGAACCAGATTACAACAACTACTGATTACAAATAAATTGCAAGGAAAATAAGAAGAAACAGAGAAGAGATGAGAAAAGAATTACAGAAGAATATAGAGATGAGAAATAGAGATACAACGCAACAACAATAGCCTATCCTAACTACGCCTAAAGATAATAGATTTATATCAGATGCTTCCTACTCCACTTGCCGCATATTTAGCACGCACTTTGCCCCACGTTCTGTTAGACAAAGTCAACAAATCTTTTAGATGGTATTTTCACACGGTTACTCCTTTTAGGCTGAATAAAATTATCTTCTGATTTAGCCCTGCTGTCCTCCACGTCATCACAATGGTTCATAACAGATACCTAGACTTGTAGAGAAAGGGGTGTTAGGGAAAAATACAAGTGCATCCCTAAGTGGGTTATTGAATGTAATACCAAGTCCAGTATATTATCAATCTGAGGATGAAATTAAGGACCCTTTAGAGTTTATATAAGAGATCAGCCCCGAGGTTGAGAAATGTGATATTTGTAAAAAAATTCGACCTAAGAGTTGGAAACTTCCTTTGCATTGGATTTGAATTCCTTCACATTTCCTAAGAAAAACACAAGTTATTCATCAGTTAATTGCATGATCTTAAATAAAGGAGTCATCATATATGCATAAAAAAATTGTTCTACCTGAAAAGAGAATGCTCGTAAGTATTCACATCCATATGTTTTATATACTAAGTGATTGTTTAGTTAACACAATTTTGTAGATTAACTCTTGATTTTCAAGGAGAAACTCTAAAATGATAAGTGTTCCATGAACTTGTTTAATTATAGTGTGAAATTTACTTTGCTAAAGTGATAGTGCCATCTAAGTTGTGCGGACTCTTCACTTTCGATGTCGCACCCATGTTGGATTCTCCAAAAATACACGATTTTTGGAGAATCCGGCACACACGGTCATTTACAATTTTAAAGTGTCCGAGCAACATAGAGTGCCCTTAAATTGTTTAATTAAAAGATGCATGACAAAATTCAAATGGTACACATGAATTATAATTTAGAACAAAGTTGAAAGAATTTAGAAGACTCAAAATTTAAGTCTTACAAGAATGATATTGTCTTTGTGGGCAGAAACACTGCTATGCTTATATATTATAGTTCAAGTAAACATATTATAGAGACATCTCTATATAGACACAACATGTGGCATTGGAGATTTTGACCAATTTGTAAGAACTCCTACCCCTTTTCATGTTTATAACTTTATAGTTAGTCGCTTGCAATTATGATGATCACTGTTTCTAAATTGTTTATTAGAGAAACCTTGCTGCTAACTACAATCTCTAAGGTTATGAAATTTTAGATTACAAGATACTGATTAGTGTTGGTTGATGCTGGGAACAACGAACTAGTCCATATGTCATTGATAACTTTCTACACCCTCGATCACCCTTTCAAGTGTTAATAACTTTCTTTAATTTCAAATTCCTTACCTCTTATTTTTGTTTTGTTTCCTGAATATCCTGTTTATTCTTCTCAATATCCATCTTGTGCCTAGAGCCAAGTTCTTTTGTTCATCACTGCAGAACCTTTCCTCTGTCTCCCATCTTTACTTTACTTATAAACTAAAGAAAATATCATCCTCTATGTGACTACTTCTATGGATGGTCAGTTGCTTAGAATTGTTTAACATTAAAAATTTATTGAAAGAGAGTTACAATGTGAAAGAAAGCTGTGTTTTATTTTCTTATCAGTTATTATACTTCAAACTCATTGATGGCATTATATACTATTTTCTTATTCATAAAACTAGCAAGCTTTTACACTGCATATTTCAGGTCTAGATACTTTTAATATGTAACTACACATACTAAATTAGAATTCTGGTAGTTATTCTCCTCTTGGCAGAGTGTACTTTTGGTATCGTTAGGTTTTGAAAATTTGCGATGTAACGAAAGCTTTGTACAGGCACATAATTGGTACAGCCTATCGAAAGGACAATATTTAGGTCATTCTACATGAAATTCTGATGATAGTTGATAAGAGCACCTTGAGTATCTTTGAGTTCCCTAACTAGGTGGGATTTTTCAGGCTTTGCCACAAAGTATAGAGTTATCGAACCAGGTTCTGTTTATGAGGTTCTGATTCCTCTCTTTCGCACTTCTGCATCATAGACACATCGATCTAGGACTGCAAAGACAATTTCAATATTTTTGGACTAAGGTTGGGGCCATTCCCTCTTGACACGATATAGACATAGATCAGCCAAAAGTTTGAGAGTTTTCTGTGGGATTGACTGAATCAAACCCTCCTTTTGGAGGCTAGCACTTTTTGTGTATTATAGTTAAATGAACTGGTCATACATGATGCTTTGATCTGCCATCACTCCAGCTAGATACCGTCAAGAATTCTTGACTATTGCATGGGAACAGGTTCATCTTCGAAGTATTTTTCCTTTTCAATATATTTCTATTGGAGCTTCCCTCATTCCTTTTATCGAACATAATGATGCGAATCGAGCTTTAATGAGTTCTAATATGCAACGTCAAGCAGTTCCTCTTTCTCGCTCCGAGAAATGCATTGTTGGGACTGGGTTGGAATGACAAGCAGCTCTAGATTCGGGGGCTCTTGCTATAGCCGAACGCGAGGGAAGGATCATTTATACCAATACTGACAAGATTCTTTTAGCAGGTAATGGAGATATTCTAAGCATTTCATTAGTTATATATCAATGTTCCAAAAAAAATACTTCTTATGCACATTTCAAAGGCTAGCCATGGTGTTCAGTGTTTCTTGAACACCTTGTCACTCAATTTTTCTCCAAAATTTTCCCGTTGCCACATAATGAATACATCCAATTTTTTCTTTCACTCCCATCTTCTTTCTTGGCTATGCTTTCTTTGCACCCTTATTTTACTTGGATTGATGCACTTAAGTCGAGTGTCTTTTGGAAACAAACTTTTTACCGTCATGAGATAGTGGTAAAGTCTGCAAATACTTTTCTCTCCAGACCCCACTTAGTGGGATTACACTAGGTATCTTTAATCTATCATGAGGAAAAAATATTGAAAAGCTCCTCCTTGTATTGAATTTTTTATATTAACAAATAATTTAGTTTTTTAAATGAATACTTTATTGTATCATTTTCTTATTTGTTTTTTTGATGATATTGTATGGAGGAGTGACGAAATCAAAATTGATGGGGACATGAATTTTTTTTTTCTCTTGTGTACATTGATAAAGTTGAGTAAAATGATGTTTCACTATTTTGAATGATATTGTTAAACCTTTATTAAAAATTTTCTCTAATATATTGCATTTATGGCACAATTTAAGATATTCTACAATTGTCTTTACATTGCATATCAAAAATGAATTCTCCAAAAATGTTTGTGGCAACATTTTCAATTAGTAAGTAATTGCCACACAAATAATAACATTTTCATTTCCATAGAAAATGAAGAAAATGTCTAGCTACAATTTATATCTTGTGACAAAAAATATGTAATTTTAGCCATGAAATTCAGAATTTGTTGCTCAACATATATTCTTATAATTGCCACATGTCAAGAACATGGCTAAAAACAATTCATTTTTTGTAGCAAATGTAGAATTTTTTTTAGCTATAGTACTGTATATTTCATGGCTGAGTATGGATTCTTAGCTATAGTATGAGAAATTATTTGTGGCAAATATTTTAATTCATCGCTATGAATTTTTTAATCTGTAACTAGATGTGAGTAATACTACCACGAGAATAAATTAAACAAATAGCCATAAAATTTGAATTTGAGTGGCAAATAAAATAATTTTTTTGCTACAATACAACACACTGTGGCTACTATATGAAAATAGCTACAAATGTTATTTGTCGTGGCACAATAATAAAATTATTTGTTATAAGTATATATTTGGTGGCAGAAACTTTTTACTATTGTAGCTACAACACAATTTATTTTGTAGTAGTAAGTATAAATTTTTAGCCACAAACCAGGTAAAGTCTGTAGCTAACTATTAGCCACGCTACATCTTGCTACGAATGCTACGGAAAGAAATAATGTAGCTAAAGTGTTTAGCTGCACAAAATTTCATATTTAGCTAGAACAAATTTTGTAGCAATAGATGCCTTTATTTTTAGTGTCGAAATAGGGGGTGGTGGGGGTATATAAAGGGGTATTAGGGGTGTGGGGGGTATAGGGGGTATATGGGCTGGTATAAGAGGGTATAGAGGGGGTAGAGAGGGTGTATAGGAGGAGTAGAGGGTATATGCGGGGTAAAGGGGGGGGATGAGGGTTGTGGGGGGAATTGGGGGATATAGGGGGTAGAGCGGGGGGTATAAGAGAGTATAGGGGGTATGGAGGGGTAGGGGGTATAGGGGATAGAGGTGGGGTAAGGAATAGGGGTATGGTGGGTATGAGAGAGGTGGTATGGGTGGTGGTGGGGGGTATGAGGGTTATAAGAGGGGGTATATGAGGGTATATAGGGTATAAGGGGTATGGGGGTATGAGAGGGTATGATGGGTAGATGGGAAGGGGTAGAGGCGGGGTAAGGGAGGAGGTACGAAGGGTATGGGTGGTGGTGGGTATGGGGTTGTGTGTGGTGTGGGGGTGGGGTTAGGGTGTATAGGGAGGTATAGGGGGTATATGTGGGGTAAGGGGGTATGGAGGGAATATGGGGTGGTGGGGGTATAAGTGTGGGGGAAATACGGGGTGAGGGTTTGGGGGAGGGGGTATAAGGGTGTTGGGAGGGGCATATGTGGTGTATAGAGGGGGGAATGAGTGGATATGGGGTGTGGTGGGTATGGCGAGTATGAGATGGGGGTATAAGGGAGTTGGGAGGGGGCATATGTGGTGTATAGAGGGGGGAATGAGTGGATATGGGGTGTGGTGGGTATAACGGGTATGAGAGGGGGGTATAGGGGGTATGGAGGGGTATGGTATGGTATGGGGTGGTATGAGGGGTATATGGAGAGTATAGGTGGGTATGAGGGCATATTTTATGGGCTGGTGTAGGGGGTTATAGGTGGGTGTAGGGGGATGGGAGGATATGGGCGGGTGTTGAGGGTTATATGTGGGTGTGGGGGGATATATTGGAAAGGTATATGGTAGAGGGAGGGGTGGGTGTAGGGGTGTTTGGGGGGGGTATAGGGGGTGGGAGGTATATAGGGTATGGGTTATAAGGGGGTATAAGGGGGTATGGGGGATATGGGGGAGGGGGTATGAGGGGCATATAGGGGGTATGGGGGTATAAGGGGTGTATAGGAGGTATGGGGGTTTAGGGGGTATGGGGCGGGTATTGGGGGTATAAGGGGTATGTGGAGGTATGTAGGAGGAGGGTATGTGGGGTATAGGGTAGGTGTAGGGGGTATGGGGTAGGTAGGGGGATATAGGGGGTATGGGGTGGTATAGGAAGGTATGGAGGTATAAGGGTATGGGGGTATGTAGAAGGGGGTATGGGGGTATGGAGGATATGGGGTGGGTGTAGTCGGTGTAGGGGATGGGGATATGGGGAGTATACCCTATATAGGGGGTATATGGGGGTATATGAAGGTATGGGGTGGGTGTAGAGGGGGTGTAAGAGGGTTTGGGGGGTGTAGGGAGGTATGGGGGTGTAGGTGGGTATGTGGGTGTGAGGGGTATAGTCGGTGTAGGGGACGGGGATATGGGGAGTATACCCCATATAGGGGGTATATGGGGGTATATGAAGGTATGGGGTGGGTGTAGAGGGGGTGTAAGAGGGTTTGGAGGGTGTAGGGAGGTATGGGGGTATAGGTGGGTATGTGGGTGTGAGGGGTATAGGTAGGTGTGTGGGGTATAGGGTGGGTGTAGGGTGGGATATATGGGAAGGGTATATGGGTGTAGGGGTGGGGGTGTAGGGGAAGGGGTGTAGTGGGCTAAGGGGGTATGGGGGTATAAGAGGGGTATGGGGGTATGAGGGGGTGTATATGGGGGTATGAGGTATAAGGGTATATGGGGGTATGGGCGGTTATAGGGGTATAGAGGGTAGGAAGTAGAGAATGGTAGGGGGTAGAGGAGGGTAGCGGGGGAATGAGGTAGAGGGGAAGGGGGTAAAAAAGGGGTTTAGGGGAAGGGTTAGAGGAGGGAGGGAGATGGGAGGGGTAGATGGGGGGAGGTAGAGGGGTAATGGGGTAGAAGGGATGAGAGGTAGAGGAGGAGGGGTAGAGGAGAGTGTCATTGGGATTTGAACCACTTGGAAGAGCTTGATTACCCTCTCTTCCGTTGGCTATACGGGTTGGACAATCTTTCAATTGATGCCCACTTTTTCCACATCTATAGCACACACCCATACCGACAAGACATTTTCCCTCATGTTTCTTACCACACTTGGCACATGTAGGCCTCTCCATGGAAGGTCCACTCTTATTGCCTCCTTGAGGCTTAGTGTTAGACACCATATATTTGTTGGTCTTAGAAGCATTAGTGGAGCATTGGTTGGAAAACCTCTACTTGAACCTTAGTCCACTTTGACCCTCAAACTTACCCTTAGATGAATTACCATCGTAGGTCATTTCCCTTTTTACCTCTCTATTCTTCTTCCTAAGCCTTGTCTCCTCAACTTGTTGAGCGTACACCATTAGACGTGAAATGTACATATTGTCATGAAGCATTGCCACACGACATTCTTCCTCAATTGAGTCGGACACCCCCGTCACAATCGGCTCATTTCATCTCTAGGATTAGACACCAAAGATGGGGCATTTTTGGACAACTTAGAAAATTTCAAAGAATATTCTTGGACACTCATATCTCTTTGACAAAGGTTGATAAATTCCTCCACCTTTGCTTCTCTCTTTTCCCGTGGAAAGAACCTACCAAGGAATGCATTATTGAACATTTCCCAACCAATGGGACCTGCTCTTATAGCCCTATTATCCTTCCACTGCGTATACCATACTTGGGCCACATCCTTCAATTGATACCCGGCTAGTTCGACTTTCTCAATAGAAGTCACCCCCATAGCATCCACTATTTTGTAGACCTCTTCCAAAAACTCTTGTGGTTCTTCATTCACCTTGGAACCAAAGAACATAGGAGGGTTCATTCTTGTGAAGTCTCTCAACCTTGATGCCTTGGTTCTCACATTAGGATTTACTCGGGGCCCAACTTCCTTATTTGCTTGTGTCGTTATAGCTTAGGCTTGAGTGGTGACGGCTTGAGTTTGAACCGTCATAAGTTAAGCTAATGTTTGGAGAGCCGCCCTTATCTCCACATTAGTCATAGCCCTTTCATCATTAGGAGCTTGAGGAGCTTGGGGAGGAACTCCCTCATTCACATCCTCCTCTTGCATCCTCCTTGCATTCCCTCTTCTTGTATTCATTGCCTATAATCAAAAGAGAAGGGTTAGGAAAAAGGACTACATAGAGTTCGGACTCCAAAGCACGACTAAAGAGTAATGGAAGAAGTGAAAGTTCCTAAACATCTTATAGCCTTTTATTCATAAGTGTGGCGCGCTTCATACTCATGAACAAGACTCTACTAGACGTGGTTCATGAGACATCAACCTAAATATCATTCCCAAAACCTTATGCGCTGATACCAAATTTGTCACGACCAAAGGGTACCCCCTAGACGTAACACGGCGTATTTGACCCTGAAGGGGTCGCATACAAGCCCTTAGCATAATCATACACATAAAGTCATAAGAATGATGCGGAAAATCTAAAACTTTTACAATCGAAGTTCAACTTCTTTTTCATAAACGAAAATAGGAATCTAGACTTGTCTCAATCACCATCTAGTACAATAGAGAGTACAAATAGGGTCAAAGGCCCTTTACATCAATATAGTCTTAAAAGTAGAAAGTACAATAGAAACTAGGAAATGATAACATCGTGTCCTCGAATTTGAGGACTCACCAAGCCTAGGGAATAGTCAACCTAAGCTTCTCTTGAAGGAAGTAAAAGTACGTCTTAACGATCAGAGCCTACACTCATAGTAGATGTAGAAGAAATGGGTTATCACATAAAGTACTAAGTATGGAAGAATGCATAAAAATCCTTGAAATATGATAAAAGGACATTTTAGTTGAAAAGTATGTCTTTGTCAAGTTTGGAAATCAACATGCACTTTCAATGTAGAAGACAAGCCATAATTATATTTATACTCATAACATAGTGAAACCATTACCTTAGCAACCCCTAAGGAACACTAGTGCAATGTATGGTTAGCATCTCATAATACCAACCATACTAAGTACTCCTTTGAAGCTACCTTAGTCATACATATCATCTTTAGACCTCATCATAATCAATAGTCATAAAAAAGAAAATAGTCATGTACATTACTTGAACATAAGGAAAGTCATTCATGGCAACTATCCATTCAACATACATGCATACATTCATGTCTTATCACAACATGAAGAAACTACCCCATAACACCTTACTAAGTCTATGCAATGTAAAAGTGAAGTCACATACCCCCATTCCTACTAAGTAAAACTCAACAAGAAGTCCTAGGTATAGTTCATGTCTTATTCATTATCTTTTCATATAGGGAAGAATAGCCATAACCGACATAGACCATGTGAGCGACATGGAATCCGGTGTCGTGTAACCCCACACTGAAAGAAGGTGTTCTACTTGCCTAAGGTAGAACTAAATGTATAGATTTTAGGTGGATCCACTAGCTAAAGACCTATGTGGGCACATAGTTATGGGATAGGGAGATTGCTTCTAGAAACCCGACCTATTGTATTGGCGGAGGAGTTTCCATCTCATGAGAATAATCTAGGTGACCCGACCTATTGTATTGACGGGAGGGGCTCTACCTCATTGATCATATCCACTCGGTAGCATTATTTCCCAAATTATACATAATTAGTCTTTGAATTGTATTTACATGTGTGAAGGAATACTTTGCCCTTCATTCAGTACAACCCATAAATTAGCTCATAGATTCAATACATTGAGAACTAACTTTCAACCTTAGAATCCTCATTAACATGTGAGTAAGCCTTTCACATTATTGTTCATAGTGTTTCATGAGAATAGCCTTTCAATCAACACAACAACATTATCATCATCCTAGACAATTCATACATAATCAAGTGTAAGGGTAAGGGAAGAATGGTCTTTCAACAATACCTCAATTTACACAATAGTCATAGGATCTTCACTTTCTAAGTGAATCATAAGTCCATACACAACATTCATCAACATGTATAAACCCTAGCAATTTACCCCTCAAGGATCATGAATCATGTCTCACAATTAAACCTAGAATTACTAGACTAGGCATGAATGAAACAAGATTCAATAACTAAAACATCATAGATACAATTCATAGTATTCATCTTGCATCAATACACCCATCACAATTCATGAAATTGGGCTCATGGGGTAATTCATGGGTTCATGGGGAATTTCACAATAAAAATCACCATTAAACATCAAATCATCCATAATATAAGACAATTAACATAATGAAATTGTTTTTAGGAAGAACCCATGACTAGATTGAAAACCCTAGTTTTATGAATTTGAAATTAAAGAATTGAAGGGCTTCATGGAGAAAAGTGCTCCATGAATCAAGTCTCCCATACCTTAATTGATGTCTTCCTCGTGAAATTGGAGTGAAAAGGATGGATCTTGAACCCCTATCTTGACCTTGTTGATGTTCTTCAATGGAGTCTAGAGAGAGAAATATATTGGAGAGAAGAGTTGGTTGAGTTTTGAGTTTGTGAGTTGTGAGGTTTTCAAAGAGTTGATTAATAACATGGATATACTTATTTAGGTCTAAAATAATGAATTAAAACAACCCCACACTAATATAACACGTTTTGGAATTTATGGCTTTGACTAAGCCTTGGCCGAATTTTTGGGCGGCTTCAGGGGTGACCTACGGACCCCCATCCACGGACTGTGGATGGGGTCACGCCCCGTGCTGTTCATCCATCATTTGGTTCAGAGGGGGAAATGGGGGAAATATTGGGGAGACTAAGTCTCGACCCACGATCCCCACCTACGGGACGTAGGTCCACTCACGAATCGTGGGTGCCCATCTATAGGTGGTGCTATCATTTGACAACTTTTTGGGCCTTCACTTGGGGGTCATGCCTTGACGTGTAGGTCCTAAAACATTAGTACTAACTTAGGGAGGTCATTTTAGGACTTTAATATTTACGTTTAACTCATTTAGGACACTAGACTACATGTTAGGCTCTAGCTTATGTCATTAGATTTTATGGGTTGTTACAGGGGTATATGAGAGGGGTAAATGAGGGGTAGAGGGGTAGATGAGGGGGTAGAGGGGGAGGAATGTAGAGGTGGGAGGGGGTTAGAGAAGGAAGAGGTAGAGCGGGGGAGGGGTAGAGGGGAGGGATGTAGACGAAGGGGGTAGAGAGGGGGGGTATAGGGAGGTAGAAGGGGGTAGAGGAGGGATAGGTATGGTGGGGGGTATAGGGGGTGGAGGTGGTATGGTGGGGTATTGTGGGGGTATGAGGGTGTGTGGGGGGGGGGGGTTATGGGGGGATGGAGGTGCCTCGGGGAGGGAGGCCTTAAGGCGGGGATGGGGGGGGGCCTCGGGGCGGGCGTCCTCGAGGCGGAGCATTCAAAATAAAAATTCTCAAAACTTTTATGAGGACCTCCATAATGATGAGTAACCTTCTTAACATCATTTTTTAACTTCCATTTCCGCATTTACAAGCCCTTTTTTACAAATCACCCAAATTTTGCATCTGGCACCGGGAACATCCAAAAAACAAATTCTGTAAAATATTATGAGGACCTCCGTAATGAGTTGGGGAATCTTCACGTATACTCACACAATTTTTTTAACACTCATTTACCCATTTACAAGCCCTTTTTACAAATCGCCCAAAGTCCTCGACTTTTCCTGCGCTTCATGGAACTGGCGTCCGAAGCACCCCAAAACTTTTTCTCAAAAATCTTATGAGGACCTTGATACGCTCAAATTACACCTCCTTTCAGAAGCATAAGCGATCGTTATCAAGTAAAGAACCCAACTTGTAGGTTGGGGTCGATCCCACAAGGAAAATGGTTTAGACTTTACTTTTAACTAACAATTATATTCAAT
>JAJOOS010023387.1:0-10257 GCA_029582725.1 Solanum chiquidenum
TACCAGCCCCCCACGCCCCAAAAAAAAATTAAGTTTGTTTTTTAAAAATATTTTCAACTTCAAATTTTTATTTTTTCACCCCTACCCTCTATCCCCCCGCCACCCCCCACCCCAAAAATAAGTTAAGTTTGTTTTCAAAAATTATTTTCTACTCTAGTAAAAATAAAAGATAAGATATTTCTCAAAAATATTTTTCATTCAAAAACCAAACACTAAAAATCTTTTCCGAAAAATATTTTCTCCTCACCAACCAAACATGAGAAAATAAATTAAAAATCTACTTGTTTTCCAGAAAAACATTTTCCTTCATACCAAACACACCCTAATTGTGTGGACTATTTGCTTAATCTATAGTGTAGTTGACCATAATGTAGTGGATATGTAAGATTAAATACACATAATTCTTACAGGATATGGTAATCATTTGCATTAATGGACGATTGTAGTAATTAACCATATACTTTATTTATTTATGCTTATATTATTTATCAGACAAAAAATATCATGTTGAATGGACAACTATTGGTGTGACATGTGTTTTCCTATACTAATTATTTGATAAAATATCATTCAATCAAGTGCAATGAACACTATATAATATGATAATACGCACTGAAACAATCACTTTTTGTTGATTTTTCATAATTATATGTAATGGACCATTTTGGTAAGCATGTTCAGTGAAATATTATTTTTATAAACAAAATGCATGTTATGTGAAAGGAAATATCTTGTCATTGTGAAGATTGAGATCTAAATCCCCAATGATTCATTTTATTACTTAGTAATTAAAAATCTGTTGATAAATTGAATTCCTAAGATTCATATTTTTTTCCTGATCAATACTTTTTCGATCTCCAATTTGAGATATAATTTTGGTAACTTTTTTAGCAATGACTCTCGGATTGTTATAGATATTATGAAAAACAAGACCTTTCGTTATCTTAGTTTAAAGGTCATTATTAAAATACTATTAACAATATTGTTCAAGATGATATCACTCTCTCATACTATTCCAGAGTGTTGGTGTGTGACGTTTTTTTTTGGAGCTTTTGACTCTTCAACTAATCTAGAGTTTCTTGAGTTGTACACGTTGTTGGGTTATTGTATCCGGGAGAGGACAAATCAATAGATATACGGCTGGATTAGTGTAGATTATGCCGCAGTGAGCTTGAATCTCCTTAAAGAGCGAGATATCCGCGCCTCAACTTAAAAATTTATTTATTTATTTTTATCATTTTATTTTTGATTATAATATTTTGTATTTATAGTATATTACACAAACATACAAAAGCTAACAAAGTTGTTGATTTTCTTGTAAAACTGGCCATAATTTTTTATGGACACACGATCTCCATCTCTATTTGATCAATTTGTTTAGCATTTTTTTTTGGCCAAAATTGCTTACAATATGTGATGTGTACATAGGATAAGGTTTAGATCATCTTTAATTTTTTGTCTTTTTACAAATAATTTACATCATTTCTGAAATTAGACTGATTTTTTTTTCTTTAAATAGTAAACATTGATGATATATGGTGAAAGCACACTGCGAATATTAGATAGCTTTCTAATTTTGCTATATGTGAATAATATATGTCATCAATAATATCTTTTTCTTTTCTATAGTAATCTAAATATAGAGAATATAAGACAACATAATTTATGTGACATGTGAATTTTATGATTACTTTATATTTGTCTTTATAAAGATAATTTATTGGCTATCCCAAAAGAGAGTTTCTCGGTAGTAATCTAAATATAGTGATTATTTATCAAAGTAATCATTTTTAATGTCATTTACAGTAAAATATTACAATAAATTCTCTTTATAATAATACTTTGCAATGAACATTTTGTGCAGTGAAAGGTTCTATTTATGCTAAAAATACACTGCAGTGGAATTTATATTAATAATATGCATTTTCAAACATTACATCGAAAATCAAACTCTTATCCAAAATAATAAATATTATATTTCAATTGTATTTTTTTAAAAGCATATTTTATCCTAAAAGAGTGTAAAATAGTACTCAAACATATAAATTAATGAAGATCAATAATAAAATAAATAAGCAGAATAAGTATAATTTGCTCGTATTAATAATTCTGTTAAAAATCAAATTTTATTTACACAATTGAGAATAAAAGAGAGTGAGGAATTTGTAAACATATACGGCATAAAATTGGATTATAACTGTGAATTATTTTATGAGATTCACGTCACTGACCCCTGAATATTACTTGACACAATTATACTTAACAAGATATTTTTTTCATTTTTTATTGTATTAGGTGATAAGACTCTTTGTGACATCATTTTTTCTTTTGTCCAAATTTCTATTAATATATATAAAGGAAATTTGATCCCATTTTTTTAATTGTATTAGGTGATAAAACTCTATCTTGCATCATTTTTTATGTCCACACTTCTATTAATACTTAATATAAAAATGAATAACTTTTACGTGTTAACATGGGCTTAACAATTTATAAAATAGTGAATATTTTTTTTTTGATGAAATCGTCACTAATAAAGATATTAGGAATCATTGGGCATAATAAACCATTTTTTACTGTATTATATTAGGTGTAAAAGTGACTATGTAGCGTTATTTCCTATCCCAAATTCGACAATTACGTAAATCAATTAATTGAATTATGTTCTATGATTTGAATAGTTATGTTAAATCATCTGCTTTCATTATGGTAAGAACTGTTGAAGGAAGCTTGAAGACTGATGGAACATGTCGAAGGAATAGGTCCATCGAAGCAGGCTGACGAGTTAGAGTTAGAGTCATACTAGGACTAGACTACTAAATCCTAAGTTATGTACGACTAAGCTACTGTACATTGCAGGAGTCGACTAGGATAAGGTATTTGAGTTATACTACAATACTACTCATGTAAATAATTGTGTTGTAGAAGGTTTCCTAGTATAATTAGAATAGGACTCTTCTCCTATATAAGGAGCTTGTAACTCAATATTATAATCATCAATACAATCCTTGATTTCTCTAATCCTAGACGTGAGATTTCTACATGGTATCAGAGCATTAAAGCTTTTCCTCTCTTTAACGTATTAGATCAAACCAAAACAACCACAAAATCGAACCACAATGGCTCCTTCTACCAACACTCTTTCGACCTCTTCACTTCATCATCTTATTTCGTCCTGCTCTATTAAACTTAAGCCAACGAATTATCTTATATGGAGGACACAAATGTCTCAGTTGATTCAAGTGATGAGATTAACCTACCTCATCACAGAACCACGTAAAGATACATGTTCCACTGGAAAGAATACTGAGGAAACTGTAGCGGGCGAGAAGGGTGCAAAAGACAGCAACATTGCTGATGACTGGGAGGAGAAGGATGTATTGCTAAGGAGTTGGATCTCAGACACCTTGACAGAAGAAAACATGTACTTGATCGTAGGTTGTTCAACTGCCTAGGAGATGTGGGAATGCTTAGAAGAAGCTTATCTTCAAGCAACAAAAGATAAGGAGTTCCAGCTCAAACAACAACTGCAAAGTGTGAAGCTAGGAACCAAAACAATTGACGAATATATTAAGGAATTCAAAGGCATATGTGATGGCCTTGCAGCCATTCACAAGCATGTAGATGAAGATAGCAAAGTGATTAATTTTGCTAGAGGTCTAGGTCTTAAGTACAAGACCTTCAGGATTGTCATGCTAGGTAAGGCACCATATCCTACTCTTAATCAATTTGTTAATGCTCTCAGGGGTTTTGATATGAGGGAGGATGAAGAAGAAGTGCCTCAACAAAACCATAACATGGCATTCTCTGCCCAAAGAGGCAGGGGAAGAGGAAACTACTTTCAAAGAAGAGGAAACAATAATTTCAATTCTAGAGGAAGAGGCTTTAAGCCTGCTGGACAAGGAACATGTTCTTATAACAGCAGAAACGGACCAGGTCTTCAGAACAATTCTTCAAGTGGAAGTCATGAGAGGAACATTACTGATGCATGTCAAATTTGAGGTAGGAATAATCATACTGCTCTTAAGTGTTTTTACAGGTGGGATTACTCTTACCAAGCCGCAGATGAGCTATCACAAGCATTGACTGCTACTAATCTACAAAACACTACTGATGACACCTTGTATATGGACTCAGGAGCAAGTAGCCATATGACACATAACTCAGGTATCCTAACTGATCTTAAACACTACAATGGACCAGATAAAATCATTATTGGGAATGGATCAAAGTTAGACATAACACATGTTGGAAACATATCCAGATCAGGTCTAAAGTTAAAAGAAGTTCTTGTAGTCCCTAAGATTAATAAAAATTTACTCTCACTTAGTAAGCTTGCAAAGGATAATTGTTGCACTCTTGAATTTGATGACACTAACTTTGATGTAAAGGACAAGAAGACAAGGACACTGCTGGCCAAGGGAACTAAAAGGAATGGACTCTATGCTTTGAAAGATAACAATCTCTATGCTTTGACTGCTGCACACGATTGGAACACGTCGGATAACATGTGGCATACTAGATTAGGACACCATAGTTTGAAGTCTTTAAAAGTTTTGAATAGTAACAGTTGCATCAATATTAGTAGTTGGAATAAAATGCCTACTGTTTGTTCCAGTTGTCAGTTGGGAAAGAGTTGTAAACTTCCTTTTGGTTTGAGAAATAAAATTGAGAAAGAACCTTTATTGAAAATACATTATGATTTATGGGGACCTGCTCCTGTTGAATCTTCCCAACATATGAAATATTATGTTGTTTTTGTTGATGATCACACGAGATATACATGGCTTTATCCACTGAAAAAGAAATCTGAATTTTTTGAGGTCTTTCTAAAATTTCAGAAAATGGTGGAATAACAATTCTCTAAAGAAATTAAGATTTTTCAATGTGATGGAGGTGGTGAGTTTATCCAAACAGACTTCATTAAGCATTTGGAAGATTGTGGCATTGTGAGGCATATTTCATGTCCCAACACACCTGAACAAAATGGAGTTGCAGAGAGAAAACATAGGCATATTGTGGAGACTGGCTTAACTCTACTACTTCATGATAATCTACCTTTGTTTCTTTGGGTTGAGGCTTTCCTCACTGCAGTATTTCTCATCAATAGACTGCCTTTCTCAGTCCTAAAGATGGTGACTCCATTTGTTAAGTTGTATGGGGAACAACCTGATTACAACAGCCTAAAAGTGTTTGGGTGTAGATGTTTTCCATATATCAAGGGTAGCAACAAATTCAGTCCAAAGACATACCCTTGTGTGTTCATAAGGTACAACAACTTACACAAAGAATATATATGCTATCATCCCCCTACAAGGAGAATTTACATATCCAGACATGTTGTGTTTGATGAAAACACATTACCCTATGCATCTCCAAAGCAATCTTAGACTAACGTTGATGTCTCACCTCACCTTGCTACTTTTGTTGAATCTTTTTCTAAATTGCAGGCACATGATAAGTCTGATTCAGGGGAAGTACAGGCTGCTAGTCCACACCTTACTAGTGATAATGCTGCTACAACTCATATACTCATTGATGATGAGAGTACTATTGACTTCTCAAGCGCAGGATCAGATGCTGAGGAACAGGTTGGAGGTGATGATTCATACAGTAGTATTGAAACTCCAGCTGCAGATTTTGGATATGTTAGTAGCAGTAAGGAACACGTTGCACTTACAGGTCCAACCAATGAGCATCATCAAACAACTACTTTAGTTGATGTACCAATTGACCATCAATCTGACAATGCTACACTCCAGTAAACTATTTTGGTTGATGTACCAGTTGAGGAACTTTCTACACCACAAGGGCATCATATGATCACTAGGCACAAGGCGAAGGAACATCACTTGTCACTTGTTGCTCGCAGCAGCACAGAAATTTTGCGAGAACCAAGTACTACTAAGGAAGCACTAAGGTCACCTCATTGGCTTGCAACAATGCAGGAAGAAATTGATGTTTTGCATACTAACAAGACATGGATTTTGGTGCCCAAATCTCCTGGTATAAATTTGGTTGGCTCAAAATGGGTGTTCAAGACAAAGTTAAAAGTTGATGGGACAGTAGATAGATACAAGGCCAAACTTGTGGCAAGGGGATTCTCGCAGCTTGAAGGGATAGATTTTGAAGAAACATTTAGTCATGTGGTTAAAGCCACAACTATTAGGGTGGTTCTATCCATTGCTGTCAGTTCAAAGTGGGAAGTTAGGCAACTAAATGTCAAAAATGCCTTTCTTCATGGCTTCTTACAAGAGGAGGTGTACATGAGTCAACCTCCTGGTTTTGTTGATCCCAGTATCCTCAGCATGTGTGTCTACTTAAAAAGGTATTGTATGGTCTTAAACAAGCACCAAGAGCCTGGTTTGATAGGTTTAGCATGCATCTCTTACATCTTGGTTTCATTTGTAGTAAGGCTGACCCTTCCTTGTTTATTTTGCAAACTCACAAAGGCAAAATATTTTTCTTGTTATATATGGATGATATTATTATCACAGGAAGTAATCCATCTCATGTCTCAGCGTTGGTTCTCCAACTTGGGAAGGAGTTTGCTATGAAAGATCTTGGCCCTTTACACTTCTTTCTAGGAGTTAAGGTGAAGTATTTCGAAGGAGGAATTCACTTGAGTCAAAGCAAGTATGCTGCTGAGTTGCTGGCCAAGACAGAGATGACCTTGTCAAAGGCTGTAGCCACTCCTTTGGCTCAGAAGCATGGATTGCATGAAGCTGTGGGAAGTCTTGTAGATGCCTCCTTGTAAAGAATGATAGTAGAGAGCCTTCAGTATTTGACCCTTACAAGACCTGATATCACTCATGCTGTGAATTTAGCAAGTCAATTTATGCAAAGCCCAAACACTGAACATCTTCAAGGGGTAAAAAGGATTCTCAGGTACATCAAAAGTACTCTACACTTTGGACTCAGAATTATTTCACAGTCTCCATGTAGGTTGTATGGCTACTCAGATGCTGATTGGGGAGGTTGTACCACCACTAGGAGATCAATTACAGGCTATATCATCTACCTAGGTGCAAATTGTATCTCTTGGACCTCCAAGAAACAGACTACAGTAGCCCGATCGAGTGCTGAAGTTGAGTATCGAGCACTAGCCTTCACTGCTGCAGAAATGACTTGGATTTTGTATCTTCTTTATGACCTTGGAGTGTTCCTTCGATCTGTTCCTACGTTGTACTGTGATAACATGAGTGCCTTGTACATGACGGTTAATCCAGTTATGCATGCTCGAACCAAACATGTTGAAATGGACTATCATTTTGTTCGTGAGAAAGTGGCCAGGGGACAACTTCTTACTCAGTTTGTAAAGTCTAAGGATCAGCTAGTTGATATTCATACCAAAGCCTTAACAAAACAGATTTTCTCTAGTTTTCGCAGCAAGCTAGGAGTTACCATTCCTCCACTCACTAGCTTGAGGGGAAGTGTTGAAGGAAGCTTCAAGATTGATGGAACATGTCGAAGGAACAGGTCCATCGAAGCAGGCTGACGAGTTAGAGTTAGAGTCATACTAGGACTAGACTACTAAATCCTAAGTTATGTACGACTAAGCTACTGTACATTGCAGGAGTCGACTAGGATAATGTATTTGAGTTATACTACAATACTACTCATGTAAATAATTGTGTTGTAGTAGGTTTTCTAGTATAATATGTGTACGTTTTTCGATTAATCCTTTAATATGTTGGATAATTAATCATTAAAGTTAGTGCTTATCTTTTATTTCTTTAAAATTATTTTATTTTCTTTCCCTAGTTTTAATGATCATCTTCATATATTTAATTTTGTATTCACTATACTCGATTTTTTTTATAAAAATAATAACGTTCGGTTGGACTCTAAATTGATCTAGATGCCTAATTGATGTTTTAATTATTATTTTTTCTTAAAAATTAAAACTTGCCAATTCATTAAATTTCACCAAAAATATAAAATTAGTTGAAGTAAAGTGACTTTTAAACGGTAAAAAATAATTGATTGTTTTAATGATCAATAACTCTAAAGTTGAAGACTATCTATATGAGCAATGAACTCCTTTCCTCTTTCTTCTTCAGCTCCACAACCTCTATGATTTCTATTTTTCCTTTCTATTTCTGTTTTAGTTTACAGTATGGTAAGTAAAACTAATTTGTTAAAATTAATAACTTAAAATAATCGGGTACACACTTTAAAGTTGAGTCACAAGATATAAATATTCCTAAATTGTTTTCTCAATCTCAATTTATATGACTTACTTTTTTGTTAGCCAGTTTAAAAAAGAATGAAATATTTCTATATTTAGTAACAATTTAATTTGTATAATATAATTTGTATAACTATTTGCACTTCTGATGTTTGTAATTGTATAAATTCGTTATTTCGAGTTTATACAAAAATAACAGAATTATACAAATGTACCCGCGAATTATACAAACCTGCGAATTATACAAATGAGGCACCTTAAACTATAGCTACAACCCGTAAATATGTAAACTATAGCTATGGAGCATAATTAAGTTTATTATAATGGCTATTTGTGAAAGTTTCCCTTCTTTTTTTAATGGAATTGCCATCATCATAGTCATATTGCCTTTGTTAGGGTTTTGCCCTGACTTTCTTACCATAATTTAAGATTTATTTTTCCTTAAAGAAAAGACAAAACATTACCATAAATGTTTTTACTTTTCTTGAAAGGAAAATATAATATTCTTTCATATTTGGTTTATTCTTTCCTTTTAGGAAAAGGTTTTGGAGTAGTTAGTTTTTTTCTAGTAGGAAAGGTTTTAGGACTCTATAAATATATGTTTGTTTCTTCTAGCAACAAGAACATCCACAATGTAGTCATTTAGAGAGTTTTGTTTATGGGGAGATTTTCTCTCTATAGTTTCTATGCTTTTGATTAGTTTTTAATTATGTAGGTCAATTGGTTCCTACAATAATATATGTCTTTTAGTATAGTTTTATGTGTCGTCTAATTTATTGTCATATGATTTGCAAATTGTAAGCTTCTGTATGACACCCTAATCACCCTTTATAACCCAACAAGTGGTATCAGAACACATGGTTCAAAGATCTAATGCTTGAATGAGGTTGAAGACAGGTTCAAGTGGTTTCAAATCAATTTGCAATCAACTTGATGATAAAGAAGATTTTTGTCCAACTACATGTGGATAAGAGATTTAAACCATATTTTCAACATTCCTGTTGCTGCATCTTTGAAAATAAAAATAAAATATTTTTAAACCATTTTTAACCCATATATTTTAAACTTTATTTTTAACCATGGCAAGCAACAGTGATGAAGATTTTGTGAAGAACAAGATTATCATGCAATGAAGAAGACAGATCAAGCTTTGTCAAGAAAATTCAGTCAAAAGGGGAGATTTGTTAGGATTTTGCCCTGATTTTCTTACCATAATTTAAGATTTATTTTTCCTTAACGAAAAGACAAAACATTACCATAAATATTTTTACTTTTATTGAAAGGAAAATATAATATTCTTTCATATTTGGTTTATTCTTTCCTTTTAGGAAAAGGTTTTGGAGTAGCTAGTTCTTTTCTAGTAGGAAAGGTTTTACACTACTAAAAAATTGTCAAAAAATGACGGCCAAAAGCGATGGATTGCGTCGCTTTTTTGGTCAAAATCGACAGAAAAGCGACGCAGTCACTTCCGTCGCTTTTTAGCTCGACGCTTTTCAAAAAGCGACGGACTGCATCACTAAAAAGCAACGGACTGCGTCGCTAAAAAAGCGACGAACTGCGTCGCTTTTAGAGACGGATTGCGTCTCTTTTAGCGACGGACTGAGTCGCTTTTTTACTATTTATTTTTTTGAATTTTTTTTAAAAAAGCGACGGACTGCGTCACTTTATTTTAATTTTCAGTTTTTTTTAATTTCTAAAGGGCGACGCTGTCCGTCGCTTTTCTAGGTTTTAAAAAAAATTAAAACCCAAAAAAGCGACAGACTAAACCACGTTGTCCGTCACTTTTTCTGCAATATTTTTCACAGTAGCAGCTCGCAGCTTCTCCTGCCCACCTGCAAATGCAATTCAATTCAATTCTACACTATTCAGCCCAATCAAACACACACAATTATAAACAATCTAAACAAAACATAAAACAACAAACTTAAAATAACATTCAAAAGTATCGAAATCATAAATTAAAGACTGATAAAGTCTTTTCAAATTCGTTTTAAAATTTCAAAAAGTTCATAAATGTCCAGAGATCTAAACTAGGGAGTGAGATCTACATAATCATCCTCATCACT
>JAJOOS010023389.1:0-17440 GCA_029582725.1 Solanum chiquidenum
TCCCTATTTCCCATTAATTAATGTTGAATGTACTTCCGCGACCGATGAAGTGTGATGACAAGTTTGAAGAGGCTTGTTTGGGGTTCCTTCGGGTTCCTCATTCGCCATGTCACGTCTAGGCCCTAGGCTTGGGTCGTGACAAAAAGGGTAGTGGGTCTCCATTTTCCAAGTCTACTTGATCTAACTGTGGGAGGAGTCATTATGGTAAGTGCCTAGCCAGGATGGATGGTTGCTATGGGTGTGGTAAGGAAGGGCACAAGATGAGAGATTGCTTAGTTCTGAAGGCTAAGGGAAGGGAGGATAAGAAAGTTGCCTCTAGTGGTTCGGATGATAGTGCTCAAAAGAAGAATATGTTTTATACTCTCTAATCTAGAGAAGATCAAGAGTGATCTCCTCATGTCCCTTCCGGTATGTGTTTTTTGCTTTGGTAAATTTCTGGATTTTCTGTCTTTTGTGACTTGTTATGATGGGCCTGAAGTGGTATTTATTATGAATGATTCTTCATTGTTTCCTTATGTTATGAATTGTGTTTAGAAGAACGTGTGTAGGCATACTCCCAAGGGGGAGATAGTGTGGCTATTTAGTAAGGTTATGTGATTTTATGTGTTTCCATGATTTCCTTTTGTGCATGTTCATGAAAATGCTTAGGTCTTGTTAGAAATGACTTATATGCATTATTTTACTCATGTTGTAGTGCATTTGCGTAGATGTGGATATAGACTTCATGAGATGAGTATTTGAGCATGCTTTAGTTTTTGAGTTGAAAGATTCCTCCTTTAAATGAATGCTTTTGAGAGTAAATTGCATTTGAGCTCCATGAGAGTGTGTTAATCATGTTATGACTAAGAGAAGGTAGTTCCTCCTTGAATATTATGAGTTATGATAATGTCATGCATAAATGGGTTGTTTGATGAAGTTCCTGCTTTCTTTTGTTGCATTGGGTTTGTTTAGTGGGAATTGAAGTTTTCCTCCTTGTTAATGTGCATTAGATATGTTGCATGCATGATGGGATGCTAGTCTAGAGTCTTTTCCTTTAAGAAGTGTTTAGAATCGTCATTCGAGGACCAATGTTCCCAAGGGGGAGTTCCCGGAAACTAGTAGACCAAACTAGAGCCTAAAGCTAGGTTCTAGAGTGTGATGTTGAGAAATAAAGTCATAGATTAGACTTTACGTGCTTAGAATGAGGGGTTTAGTAGTTGAACTTCAAGGTACATGTTATACATCGTATATTAGAAGACCATTTAGAGTTTGGTTGAGCATGGCAAGGGGCAAGAGCCAATGCCAAGGGGGAAAGACACAAGCCAAGGCCAAGGCTGCGCAAGCTTGGTAGCACACTCCCTCAAGTCCACGACCACTACTACGGCTCGTGGAGTGGACCACGGCTCGTGGTGTGGTTCGTGAGACCAAGGCAGTATCTCCCTAGGGCTGCCTCAATGTGGCTTACCTCCACGAGCCACTTCACAACTTGTGATCTTTACCACAGATCGTGGGAAGGCTTGTGAAGATGCCTTAGAAGGAGGAAAGCCAAGACCTTTTAGAGAAAAGTAATATCCCTTGTTCACAACCACCTTCACAACCATAGGTCTTGACCACGGTTCGTGAAGGGCCTCGTGAAGCTCCCTTAGAACTTTGGAAGGCAAGGCCTTAAAGTCAACACACTGCCTAGGGGCCACAACCATCACCACGACTCGTCGTCTTGACCACGGATCGTGGGAGTTCTCGTGGTCCTCCCTTGGTTGTGTGGAGGCCAAGACACAAGGCCTAGCTACTGGTCCAAAGACCACGAGAAGGACCACGGTCAGTGGTGTGGACCATGACCTGTGGTGCCTCTCGTGAAGGCTTGGGCAGTAGGCTGCCAAGTGGGGAAGTTATTAATAAATTCCAAACGTGGGAGTTTTGGGTGCGGTCATTTTACTTAGTCCTAAAACCCCTATATAAGATATTTTAATCTTTTAAACACTTCTTCAACTCACTTTATCAAAAGACCCAAATCAAATACCCAAAATTAGTCCTCTCAAACATTTCTCTCTCTAGAAAGACCTCCATTGAAGAAGAATCTAGAGGCATCGCTAAAGGTTTGCGCTAGGGCATTGATTAACGTATGTTTATATTTTCATCTATGGGCTCTTCTACCCATACAGTCCCGTAGAATTTCCCCTAATTTGTGAAGAAGAATTCCAATCTAAGCTAGGGTTACTTCTAATATGTGGGTATAGTTTGGTATGATTCCAAAGGGTTGGATAATACTTATTTATAGTTAATTTAGCATTGAATTTTAATATTATGATGAAATCAGGTGAATTCTATGGTTAACCCTAGTTAACTTGATGAGTTACATGTTTTGTAGGTTTATGCCATTAGAGGTGAAATTGAAGGTTCATGAGTAATCTTCCTAAATCAATGTCATGTGTAGTAATTGATCAATGTTAGGATCATATAACCATGAATTGAACTAGACTCTATTGTATATGATGAATCTTGACATGTAAAGTTGACTTTGATCCTTTATGATCAATTATGACTAGAATCACCTAGTAATGAAACATATGATCAAAATACCTTGAAATCTAGGTATAAACAAGAGATTAAGAAAGAAGCCTGAAGAGTAAGGTTTGTGATCATGATAGCTAGGGATTTAGGGTGAAGCTAATGTGATCAACTATTGATGTAAAGGCGTTAAGAGTAAAGTCTAAAAGAGAATAGAAGTCTAATAGGTTGGATTATGATGAAAGGCCTATACTCACCTAACCTACCTTATGAATGCTTGAAAGTATGTAGTGATAGAATCACTTGAACATAGTTTGGGTGTCAAGGACATCCTTCCATGAGACATGTGTGTTAAGACATGTGTGTTAAGTAAGGCTTAACAAGTAAATCTTGGGGTGTATGCTTGGCGGAAGGGTCTTTACCTCATTATCAATATCCACTCGGTACTAAGCATTATCTCCCAAATTATACATAATTAGTCATTGAATTGTATTTACATGTGTGAAGGAGTGCTCTACCCTTCATTCAACACAACTCATAAAAATAGCTCATGGACTCATTTAGGTGAGAATTAACTTTCAACCTTAGAGTCATCATTAACATATGAGTCAGCCTTTCACATTATTGTTCATAGTGTTTTCATGAGAATTAGCCTTTCAATCAACACAACAACATCAATCATCCTAGACAAGTCATACCTGAACATGTGTAAGGGAAAGGGGAGAATGACCTTTCAACAATAACTCAATTTACACAATATTCATAGGATCTTTACCTTTCAAGTGAATTATAAGTTCACATACATCCTTCATCAATCATGAACAATCCTTCACAATGTACCTCCTTCAAGGGTCATGAACCAAGTCTCGCAATCACACTTAGAATTACTACTTTAAGCACGAATAAAACAAGATTCAATAACTAGATTAACATAGACACAATTCATAGTAATCATCTCAATTTACACAATAGTCATAGGATATTTACCTTTCAAGTGAATTATAAGTTCACATATATCCTTCATCAATCGTGAACAATCCTTCATAATTTACCCCCTCCAAGGGTCATGAACCAAGTCTCGCAATCACACTTAGAATTACTATTTTAAGCATGAATAAAAAAGATTCAATAACTAGATTAACATAGACAGAATTCATAGTAATCATCTTGCATCAATACACCCATCACAATTCATGAAATTGGGGTCATGGGGTAGTTCACGGGTTCATGGGGAGTATTACTATAAAAAACACCATTAAAACTCAAATCATCCATAATGTAAGACAAATAACATAATGACATAGTTTTTAAGAAGAACCCATGGCTAGAATGAAAACCCTAGTTTTTAAACAATGTCCCAAATTCCGAAATTAGAGTTGAAGGCTTCATGGAGAAAATGTTCCATGAATCAAGGTTCTCATACCTTAATTGAAGCTTTGCCCACAAATTGGAGTTGAGAAGATGGATTCTTGAGCCCTAATCTTCAAGTTGTTGGTGTTCTTCAATGGAGGAACTTCTAGAGAGAGAAATATTGAGAGAAAGATGATGTTCTTGGGTTTCTTATTTTATTAATTGGGAGTTATTAAAAAGGAAGAATATTTTGACTTTAAAAAGTATATATACTTCTTAGGAAAAAAGTGGGAAAGTGTTGGTTCAAGTTTTTGAGAGATTACTAAAAGACCCTTACTTAAACTTCAAAAATTTACCTTCCCCACGCTGGAGCTCGCCCTTTGGCACCTTTGGCTCGCCAAGGGCACTAGGCGACTCGCCTAATGAGCCTGTGGCTCGCCAAAAATTCCAGTAATCTCCCTAAATTGGTAGGTCAATAGGCGATGGGGAGGGTTTCAATGGGCGAATTGCCAACCCCATTGGCAACCCATGACCTATCTCGCCCAATTTTCCAGAACCTAGGACATGTGAAGGCTGTCGACTAGAAATGAGGAGCCCACTAGGCTCAGCCCCAAGGCACATGGGCGATGCTACTGCCCATTCCCAAATGGACGAAAGGTAGGTATTACTTTCCTTCATTTTTCTTAGGTAGTTTAATGTCCTTGAATTCACCCTAGATGCTTACCTCCTCCCTTTTGATGATAGATTAGTCTAAACATCTCCGGAGATTTACCCAAAACCTCACATTTAGGCTCTAGGTTAACCTACCATTTTTCCGGGGTGTTACATTATCTCCTCCTTAGGAAAATTTGTCCTCGAATGCCACTTTAAACACATTAAGGGATTAACGACTCTAGACTAGCAGCTCATCATGCATGCGGCATCATAAACAATGCACAAACCATCGGAGGAAACATCAACTCCATTCTCAGTACATAACCAATACAATCTCAAGGAAGTGGGAAACTACATCTACAGCCCATCAATATACATAGTACGCCAATTCACAGAAACATGGGAGTAACTACCTTCTCCAACTTAAAGCAAGCTCAGCGCACCAATATGGAGCCAACATGCCATTTCATAAAAATCATAACTAAGCATGTTCATCAATTTATCTCATGAAGTCAAGTATGCAACCATCATAACAAAAATGCAAATCAACATGAGGGACATACGAATCATGAAAACTCAATTTATGCTAAACATGAATTCTCACATGAACATGCACAACATAAGGAAATCATAAAGAACACTTATAGCACATATTAATTTCAAAATACCAAACTCAAGAAACTACTTACCTCAAGTTGGGATAGGAGTATAAGGAAAAAGATGAGGATAATGGGACTTCATATCGGCCTCGACCTCCTATGTAGCACCCTAAACTAAGTGATTCCTCCATAAGACTTTAACGGAAACTACTTCCTTATTTCTCAACCTTTTCACTTGCCGGTCCAAAATCTCATCCGGGACTTCTTCATACGAAAAGTTCTCATCAACTCTTAAACCCTCTAAAGGAAGGATGTATATCAGCTTACCAATGCACTTCTTGAGCATGGAGACATGAAACACCGGGTGAACCAGAGCCAACTCACTTGGCAATTCTATTTCATAAGCAACTTTCCCATCACATTTCAAGATTTGGTATGGGCCCACATACCGGGGACTAAGCTTTGCCTTCTTACCAAACCTCATAACACCATTCATAGGTGAGATTTCTAAGTAGACCCAATCACCAACTTCAAATTCAAGATCCCTGCTTCTAACATCGGCATAAGATTTTTGCCGACTTTGGGGTGCCTTCAACCTCTCTCTTATAAGTGGAACCTTCTCAAACGACTCATTAACTAGTTCGGGACCAATTAGAGTAAACTCACCTATTTCAAACCACCCAACTAGATATCTACACCTCCTACCATAAAGTCCTTTAAATGGAGACATGACAATACTTGAGTGGTAACTATTGTTGTAGGCAAATTCTATCAACGGTAGATAGTCATCCCAATTATCCTTGAAGTCAATCACAAACGCCCTCAACATGTACTCTAAGGTTTGACTGGTCCATTCCTCTTGACCATTCTTTTGAGGGTGGAAAGCGGTACTAAGTTTATCATTGGTACCATGCCCTTGTTAGAACCCCTTCCGAAAATGTGAAGTAAATTGAGTACCCCGATTCGATATGATAGATAGAGGAACCCCATGTGACTTCACTATCTCCTTGATGTACAATTTGGTGTAGTCTTCCGCCGAATATGAAACCTTGACAGGAATGAAGTGGGCTAATTTAGTCATCCTATCAACAATGACCCAAATAGAATCATGTTGCCTTCGAGTACGAGGCAAACCCACCACAAAATCCTTATTCACCTCCTCCCACTTCCAAGTGGGAATATTGATATCTTGGAGCAACCCTTCTGGTCTCAAGTGTTCTACCTTAACTTGTTGACAATTTGGACAGTTGGCAACAAAAACTGTTATATCCTTCTTCATGCCATTCCACCAATAGACTTCCCGTAGGTCACGGTACGTCTTGGTGGCTCCTAGATGAATAGAACACCGCGAGCCATGAGCCTGTTCGAAAATTAGCTCTCTCAAGCCATCAACATCCGTAACACATAATCTACCTTGATACCTAAGCACCCCATCTCTCCCTTGGGAGAAAGCATCAATGGACTTGTTGAGAACCGATTCTTTTAATTCATTTAAGATAAGATCAAGATGTTTCTTGGACTTTACATCAACAACAAAATATGATTCGGAATTATGATGGACCATGAATCCACCCTTGGTGAAATCCACTAGTTGGAAACTAACCTGGCCAACCTATGCACATCATGAACCAATTACTTCTTCTCATCTTCTACATGAGCCACACTACCCATGGACAATCTACTTAAGGCATCCGCAACTACATTAGCTTTGCGGGGGTGGTAAAGGACACTTATGTCATAATCTTTCCAAAGCTCTAACCACCTTCTTTGTCAGAGATTCATGTCTTTTTGGCTAAAACCATATTGAAGACTCTTGTAGTCGGTAAACACATCTACCGCCGCTAGTTTGAGATCATGAGTTGGATAATTCTTTTCATGTACCTTGAGTTGCCTTGAAGCATAGGCAATCACTTTACCCCGTTGCATGAGGACACATCCCAAACCCACTCGAGAAGCGTCACAATACACTACAAACCCATTGGTACCCTCTAGTAAGGTCAACACCGGAGCAGTGGTAAGTCTATTCTTCAACTCTTGGAAGCTCTTCTCACAAGACTCCAACCACTCAAATTTGGATTTCTTTTGGGTCAAGGCCGTTAACGGAGAAGCGATAGATGAGAGGCCCTCAACAAACCTCCTATAGTAACTGGCCAAAACCAAAATGCTTCTAATATCGGTAGGACTTAGGGGTCTAGGCCAACTCTTAACCGCATCAGTTTTCTTAGGATTAACTTCTATGCCCATGCTTGACACTATATGACCGAGGAAAGCAATGACCTTAGTAAAAACTCACACTTGCTAAACTTAGCATACAATTGCTGGTCTTTAAGGACTTGCAATACCATCGTCAAATGCTCCATGTGATCACCCTCACTCTTAGAGTAGTTCAAAATATCATCAATAAAAATGATCACAAATGAATCAAGGTATTGCCTAAACACCCTATTCATAAGGTCCATGAAAGTCACCGGGGCGTTGGTTAAACCAAAAGGCATTACTAGAAACTCATAGTGACCATATCTTGTTTGGAAGGCCATTTTAGGAATGCCAACCTCTCTCACCCTAAGTTGGTGGTACCCCAACCTTATGTCAATCGTCGAAAAGTAACTCGCCCCTTTGAGTTGGTCAAACAAATCATCAATTCTAGGGAGAGGGTATTTATTCTTTATAGTGACCTTGTTCAATTAGCGGTAATGAATACACATCCTTATAAACCCATCTTTCTTCTTCACAAACAATATTGGTGCACCCCATGGAGATATACTTGGTTGAATAAAACCCCTGTCTAGGAAATCCTTGAGTTGTGCCTTCAATTCTTTTAATTCAGCCAGAGCCATCCGGTAAGGGGGAATGGATATGGGTTGAGTATCCGACAAAAGATCAATGCGGAAGTCTATTTCCCGTTAAGGAGGAATGCCGGGCAAGTCATCCGGAAAAACTCCCAGAAATTCCCTCACTATGGGGACCGACTCTAAAGGAGGAGTCCCGGACTCAATGTCCTTAACTCTTACAATATGAAAGATACAATCCTTAGAAATCATTTTACAAGATTTTAGACAAGAAATGAATTTACCTCTAGGGATTGAATTTCCCTGTTCCATTCTAAAATGGGCTTATTTGGAAATTGAAACTTTACTACCCGAGTTCTATAATCAATGGAAGCAAAACAAGCATGAAGCCAATCCAACTCTAAGAGAACATCAAAGTCCAACATATCTAGTTCTATCAAATCAACCAAAGTGGCCCTATGAGATAAAGAGATAGGACAACTCCTATAAACTCTTTTAGCTATAACCGAATCACCTACCGGGGTAGACACGGAAAAAGGTTCTTTTAACTCTTCGGGCGGTACTTCAAATTTCATAGCCACAAAAGGTGTAACAAAATATAAAGTCGCACCGAGGTATAATAATGCATAAACATCAATTGAAAATAGTTGCAACATACCGATAACAACGTCTGGGACCCCGCTTGATCATTTCCGGATTGGAGAGTACAAAAGCGATTCTTCTTGGGAGCATTGGGATTTGAACCACTTAGAGGAGCTTGTTTACCATATTTCCCCTTAGCCGCACGAGTTGGACAATCTTTCAATTGATGCCCACTTTTGCCACATCCATAGCACACACCCATACCGGAAAAACACTTCCCCTTATGCTTTTTACCACATTTGGCACATGTACGCCTCTCCATGAAAGATCCACCCCTATTGCCTCCTTGAGGCTTAGGGTTAGACACCCTATATTTGTTGGGTACTGGAGCATTGGAGGAGCTTTGGTAGGAAAACTCTTATCAAACATTGGTCCACTTTGAGCCTCATACTTACCCTTAGAAGAATTACCATCATTGGACCTTACCCTTTTTACCTCTCTATTCTTCTTCCTTAACCTTGATTCCTCAACTTGTTCAGAATAGACCATTCGATGTGAAATGTCCATATTGTCATGAAGCATAGCCGCACGACATTCTTCCTCAATTGAATCAGACATACCCATCACGAATTGGCTCATCTCATCTCTAGAATTAGACACCAAAGATGGGGCATATTTGGACAACTTTAGTAAATTTCAAGGAGTATTCTTGGACACTCATACCTCCTTGTCGAAGGTTGATAAATTCCTCCACCTTTGCTTCTCTCTTTTCTCATGGAAAGAACCTTTAAGGAATGCCTTCTTGAGTACTTCCTAAGGTATGGGATCCGCTCATACAACCCTATTATCCTTCCATTGAGTAGGACATACTTGGGCCACATCTTTAAATTGATATTCGGGTAGTTCAGATTTCTCAAAAGAGGTCACCCACATAGCATCCACTATCTTGTAGACCTCTTCCAAAAACTCTTGTGGGTCTTCATTCACTATAGAACCAAAGAACATAGTAGGGTTCATTCGAGTAAAGTCTCTTAACCTCGAAGCCATGGTGCTCACATTAGGATTCACTCGGGGCCCAACTTCCCTATTTGCTTGAGCGTTATAGCTTGGGCTTGAGTGGTGATGGCTTTATTTTGAACCGTCATGAGTTTATTCAATGTTTGGAAAGTCGCCCTTATTTCCATATTAGTCATGACACCTTCATCATTAGGAGCTTGAGGATCTGTAGGATCTTGGGGAAGAACTCCCTCATCGACGTTCTCCCTTTCAATCCTCCTTGCATTCCCTCTTCTTGTATTCATTGCCTATGATCACAAGAAAAGGGTTAGGGGAAAATACTTCATAGAGTTAGGACTCCAAAGAAGTACTAAAGAGTAATGAAAGAAGTGAAAGTTCCTAAACATCTTATTGCCTCTCATTCATAAATGTGGTGCGCTTCACACTCATGAAGAAGACCCTACTAGAGGTGATGCATGAGACATAAACCTAAATATTATTCCCAAAATCTTATGCTCTGATACCATATTTTTTACGACCTGGGAGAACCCCCTAGACGTAACACGGCATACTTGTCCCCGACATGTTGTTCGGATGTTGAGCAACTAAGTATATATATTGTCTAAGGCATGGAAAAATATTTTAATGTAGTATTTTAATAATTATCGATATGTTGTTCGTATGTATATGTTTATTATTATACTTATCATGTTCCTATATATTGTTTCTATACTTGATGTTGAGGTGTTCTATTCTTTCCTAAGAGTATGAGGTAACCGATTAGTAACTGGTTCGTGTGTTGGTCAGCCAAATTTGTAAGGTCGTTTAGCTAGGAGGGCGTTTAGACCTGTTGATGGTGGTCCCGCTGCTAAGATGACTCTAGGAAAATATGTGTTGTAAAACCAATAGACCCTCACTTAGAAACTCTATTTGGATCTTTGATATGTATTTTAATATTCCTTATGTACTTACTAGCATGTTGATTATTGTTGTTATACTTGTTAGAATACATTTTTTGTACTATAAGTCCATTAGACAGTATTTTCAAAATCGTAAGGATAACAACCAGCATATTTTAAATAATATCAATTTAACTTCTAAAGCAACTAAGATTGCTAAATTAGAAAATCATTTACAAAACTGAAGTATACCAGAAGAACCATTCAAAAATATTTACCAATTAGGTAATTTTAGTTGGATTACTCGTCATAATATTAAGACTTGTGAATCTACTATTGCAATAAATAATTCCTTAGAAGTTATTTGCCTTCTTAAAGAAAATGATATTATTCATTATAAATTTGTTTTAAATTATTTGCATATTGGTTTGGTGCAAGTTTTTGTTAAGCCTTTGTTTAGAAAATGACTTGATATTCCTGTTTGTGTCATCCTTCTAGATGGCAGATTTTTGAATTTGGATGATTTGTTGTTAGGAGATTTGCAGACTAACCTAGCTGATGGGCCAGTTTAGTTTAATTGTTATCCTAACTTTTCTCTTGACATTAATGATCCTAATATCATGGATTCCTTAACTCTTAACGTCAAAACCAAAAACATGAACAGTAAATTCAATACTCGCGAGATAGCTATATTTTATCGCATTTATTATAGGCTTATGAAAACCACTCTTGCTCCCAAAGCTTGTAATGAGAGTCTGAAAGGAGAGACCATGCTTATGGAAGCTAATCATGAACATAGTTCTATCTTTGTTCTTCGTATACTCAATTGGAAAGATATACTCTCTAGTATTGATTGGCGTTTTGAAGCCATAACTCAACCTTTTGCGTCTCATTCTAAAAGATCTCAGATCGAAAGAGTCGTTCAGTTTCCTGATGGGTCAATCGAACTCAAATTTCTTGACGATCCTATTAGGAGATCTTCCTCAAATCGAAGGTCATCCTGGTCTATTCCTTCTACTTCGTGTCCTTCGAGACCCGTTCCCAGGCCAACTTCTTCTTTAAAAACCCCGGAGGAAGCAGAAGATGAAGTAATTTCTGTTGTTGACAACATCAAAGGTAAAGTTACAGAAGTAGACTTTTCAGGAGACATTCCTAAAGTATTTTATCAGGACCGTCCTGGTAGTCCCTCAGCAAGTGAGATGGAACCACTAGAAGAAAAACTTGTATGGCTTGGAATGCTTAAGACATGTAAATTTGTTTAGCCTAATCCAGACATATTGCATGAGCAATGGACTCATCCGGATAATCAGGTAAAGAGAAATTGGTATGTTGCTAACTTTACCCTTCCCCAAAGAGAATCCTTTAGATATTTATGGATGGCTGATATAGGAAGAATCATTTGTGAAATTGAATTCTTTAAATGGTTTGAAATGATTGGTAGGATTAAAAATTCAACTGAGTCATTACAGGTTGTCATTAACAAATGGTACACTACTTCTAATAAAGTCGTTGCATCTATTACTGCTCCTCTTGAAGGAATTAACATCCCTGTTGCAGGAACTATAATTAAAGCTTCTCCTTACAAAGAGAAAAGTGATAAGACTAATACATTACCCACTGTTGCAGACATTGACCGAGTAGTAGAACAAAACAACTACTCAAACCAAATTCTTCATGTCATCTCCAGACAAATAGAAGATACAAAACCTACAATTAGTAGAAGACCATCTTCGGCTTCTGCTTCCACCAACCGTAATATCAAACCCAACCAAGGATTTAAACTCCCCGAATTTTCCAAACAAAAATTCCCTAAATTATCTGACACCCTTGAAGTCACCGGAAATATCATTGATAAAATCAATGAACAACTTAACAATTTCAAAGTTTCCACAAAAGAGGAAAAAACTCCAAAAAAGATTTCTACCCTTCAGGAGAAATCTATCCTACTTCAAAAACTATACAATGGTCGTTTTCATAATATAAAAAACTACCATAGCAAACCCTCTTTCCCAAACTTGCAGTATGAGGAAAATGCATTCTTATCCACTTCTTCTCATGAAGGAAGAAGCATTATTGAATGTAAGATTAATGGTCTTGCAGAGCATCAGATTTACAACAAACTCTATGAAATGGGAGTCGTTATCACTGCATATAGAATGCGAGGTTCTGCAAACAAGAAAGCTGCCACTATGATTGCTGCAGGCTTCACCGGTATGTTAAAACATTGGTGGGACAACTACTGCAACGACGAGACCAAGCATCTCATCATCAACGCCACAGCAACAGAAACAATTATTAAAACTGAAGGAAGCACTCAGTCCACTTCTCAAGTTACTAGGGAAGATGCCTGTTCTACTCTCCTTTATCATATCGCTAAGCATTTTAATGGCGAACCAAAGTTGTTTCAGGGTAGGAGTCTTCAAATCCTGAACAATCTCAACTGTCCAAATCTATATGGTTTTATCCAATATAAACATGCCTTTCTCAATAAAGTCATACTTAAATCAGATTGTCATTTGGATTTTTGGAAAGAACGCTTCATCAGCGGACTACCTCCACTTTTTGCTGACAAAGTGAGAACAAAAATTCAAGATCGCAGTGATGGTGCATCCCTTATAGAAGTTTGACATATGCTGATTTGGTAAGCACCATCAACATTGTAGGACTTGAACTCTGCACAGATATCATGCTTAAGGATCAGCTTAAGAAGGAACAATCATCTTCCAGGAGAGAACTTGGAAGTTTTTGTCGAGACTTTAGCTTTATCACACCACCTAATAAAGAAAAGAAAAACAAAAAAGAGAAGAAGTCTTACCGGAAGAAATCTTGAAGACGAGATGATTCTACCAGACCTAGGAGAAAGAAATCAAGGTCCAAGAGACTTAGAGATGCAAAAACAGATGGTTGTTGGACGTGTGGCAAGACTGGCCATAAAGATAATGAATGTCGTTCCAAAACCAAGAAGAAGAAGATCAAGTTTCTTAATATTGATGAAGAAACCAAGGGTAAAATCCTTACTAATCTTGATGAACCCTTTTCTGAATCTTCAGGTACATCTGATGAATACAACGATGATGAGGACATTGATCTGGATTATGAATCAGATGCTGGCCAATTAGGAAAAAATTGCACTTGTACTAAAGCATTTTGTTAGTACTCCTCAAAATATCAGAGTACTTTCAGATCATTCGAAAGAAACTCTCTTTGATGATATTCAGCATATAGCTGATGATGAGGCTAGGAATCATTTCCTCCTAGAACTCAAAAATATCATTCTCAGCACGGACAAACCAAAATCCCATCCGATTGATGAACCATTCAGCATAAAACAAATCATGAGTCGATCAGATAGCCATTTTGAACCTTCCATATCCGATCTTCGTCACGAAGTATCTAGTCTCAAAGAACAGATTAGAGATATCAAATCTCGACTAGGAAAAGTCGAAATGGATGTTCTTACAGACCAGGTCCTCAAAAAGGCCAATCTACAGGAACCATATTCAAACCATGAATCAACACAGGATAATGAAGTTGACTCGATCAACAATGATCATTTGGCTGAACCAATAGTCACTAACACCGGTAATAATCCTTCTACCTTGGTAGCTCCAGGACTAACGGTAATCTCTTCGATTAGACCTCAGAGTCATCATATTCCTGTTAAGATTGTAGTTAATAAACATTTTGTGATTAACAAAATTGCTTTGCTTGATAGTGGTGCAGATCGCAACTGCATAGTAAAAGGTATAGTTCCTATGAAGTATTTGCAAAAAAGTACTTCAAAATTATACTCCGCTACAAGAGAACCTTTGAAAATAAATTATAATCTTTCTAAAGCTCATATTCCAATAATGGCATTTGTTTAACAAATGATTTTGTAATTACTGAAGATATCAATGAAGATATCATTCTTGGAATACCTTTTATCACTCAGATAAAACCTTATTTTACTGATTTAGAGGGTATTAATACTACTATACTTGGAAAAGATTTACATTTTCCTTTTGTCAAAACATTTTCACAAGATGAAAGTAATTTCATCATGGAAAATATTGTTTTCCGTATTAATAACCTTTCCCAACATATCACCTTTTTAATGGATGAAATTCGCGTAAAGAAAATAGAGCAGATATTAAAAACCCTAGAGATAGTTACTAAGATAGCTATTCTTCAAAAAGATTTGAACAAGAAATATGTTATGATTTTCCAAATGCGTTTTGGGAATGCAAAAAACATATTGTTGACTTACCATACATTGAAGGATTCAATGACCTGGCTATTACCACTAAGGCAAGGCCCATTCAGATGAATCACGAGATGATGGAATTTTGTAAAAAGGAGATGGAAACTCTTTTAAAAAATAAGATTATCAGGGTTTCTAAATCACCTTGGAGTTGTTTTACTTTCTACGTTAATAAAAATGGGGAAAAAGAAAGAGGAGCACCAAGATTGGTAATCAATTATAAACCTTTAAACTCCATTTTAAAATGGATTAGGTATCCTATACCTAACAAAAGACACCTTTTGAAAAGGACTTTTAAAGCTAATGTTTATAGCAAGTTTGATATGAAATCGGGTTTTTGGCAAATTTAGATGTCAGAAAAGGTTAAATATAAAACTGCTTTCAACGTCCCGTTTGGACAGTATGAATGGAATGTAATGCCTTTTGGGCTCAAGAATGCCCCTTCTGAATTTCAAAACATTATGAATTCCATTTTTAATGATTATTCTTATATGTGTATAGTCTATATAGATGATGTGCTTATTTTCTCTGAGAACATTGATTCTTATTTCAAACACCTTAATACTTTCTTCAAGATTGTTAAGAATAATGGTTTGGTTGTTAGTACTAAAAAGATGGTACTGTTTCAAACCACCATAGGGTTTTTAGTTCATGATCTTTATCAAGGAACTGATAAACCTATTTGTAGGGGCATTGTGTTCTCGTCCAAATTTCCTAACAAAATTCCTGACAAAACCCAACTTCAGAGATTTGTAGGAAGCTTAAATTACATTGCTGATTTTATTCCAAAAGTCATACATGTTTTTGAGCCTTTATATAAAAGAATTAAGAAAAACCTAGTCCCTTGGAGTTCTGAACAAATCCAGACTGTCATTCGAGTCAAGGCCTTGGTCCAAAATATTCCATGTCTAGGAATCCCCAACCCTGATGCATTTATGATTGTTGAAACCGAAGCGTCTGATACAGGTTATGGTAGTATCCTTAAACAAAAAGTAGATCTTGAATCTATAGAGCAACTTGTTCGTTTTACATCCAGAATCTGGAATTCCACTCAAAAAAATTACTCAACAGTTAAAAAGGAAGTTTTGTCTATAGTGTTGTGTATCACTAAGTTTCAAGACGACCTTATCAATAAAGAATTTTTATTAAGAGTAGACTGTAAATCTGCTAAAGAAATCTTGCAAAAAGATGTTAAAAACCTTGTTTCAAAACAAATATTTGCTAGATGGCAAGCTCTACTATCTAGCTTTGATTTCAAAATTGATTTTATCAAAGGGGAAGATAATTCTCTACCAGATTTCCTAACTCATGAATTCTTCCAGGGAAAGAATGAGGCAATTTAATCCTTCACTCCTTCCAAATGAGACAATCTTCCAAAAGCAAAAATTGCTAGACCATTTATCTGTCCTCCACTAGCCCTACCAAAAGTTGAAGATCCACAAAGGCCTGAACTACCTTTCCAAACTAAGTTCACAGCATTAGCCGAGTACCCAAGGCTACCCTATCTTTAACCACAGCCTCCAAAGCTGCTTTGTCCTCCCCAACCAAAGTTGATCAATCCTATACCAACAAAACCATTTGACAAAGGAGCATCCTCAAGCTCCTCCATCCAAACTAAAGAAAGTTATGCCATGTAAATCCTAGAGTTTACCAACACCATTCCTCCTACCCCTATCCCAAAAGATGAAATTTTTGATTTTATTACTTCACAGGTTTTGCCTATCATGCCACTCAACAAAGAATATAGCATTATTGATAAAGGAAACCTGATCATACCTTGCTACACGGATTCAAATTTTGTGGATACTGATAATCCACTCAAAACAAGATGTTATTATGAAGTAATTCTAATTGATACAGATTCAATAGAGATTGAACACCCCAGGGAAGAAAGTGACCCTGCTATCATCAAGTATTCAAGGTTTACTATCAAGAAGATCTTGGATCCATTCGAATGTTGTGCATACTATTTACACACTCTTATTGCATTATCATTTACACATAGGCCACATACCTATAATTGGTACAACTACAAGGTAGCATGGATGAATTTCCTTTAACTGAGGCCAAGACATACTTGGTTTGTGAAATACAATCCAAACATCGCTAAGGCTATTATTCCAAGATGGTTCTATGAGTGGTGGAATCTATTTGGAGGAATCAAAGAAGTTCTTCCTCAGCAATTTCTCAAACGATTTGAAGAGCTTCAAGTCAAGGAGGAAATCACAACACTACCAGAGCATATCAAATTATACAAACATTATATCCAAAAGAGGATATCATATATTGTTACTTGGAATTTTTCCAAGAATGAACTTGATCATATTCATTATTTGTGTAAACAAATACAGGTTAAAGGTTGGATCCCCACACAGCCAAATTCTAAGGTGCAGTCTAAACACAAGGCCAGTTCATGATCAAAGAATTCTTCCAAAGCAGCTCTCAAGAAAAAATTGAAGGATGCATTGGATAATTTAGATATATACTATGAAAACCAAATCATGAAGATGATTGAAAGATGCAGCTTCAACCGAAAGCAGGAACGATGATAACGAAGACATGTGTAATCCCAAAGGATTGGCTTTGGCTTATATGGACCCCAATTATGAATAGGAAAAGGACCCTTGTGGAAAAGTAGAGGCAAAGCAAGAATTACTTTTCCAATAGTGGCATTTCACTATTCTAAATTGGCATCCAATGAGAAGCTACAAGACAAAACACCTTTGAAAAGATGTTTCCATTATCTCAGAAGATAAGAAGAAGACATCTCCATTATCAAAAGGAGATTCCCATTCAGCCACTTTTTCAAAAAAAGTAGGCCCCTATGTTTCCACTACGGGA
>JAJOOS010023390.1:0-14216 GCA_029582725.1 Solanum chiquidenum
CAATAATTTGTGTGCTAGGAGATATGACCCTCCAAAGTAGACCCTCGAAAAAGGCTTCACTTGGAAATTTTGGATTTTGATACGGTTGCTCTAAAATTTGGTTTAGACCCATCTCCCACTCAATTTGACCCCCTAAACAAGAATATGAAGTCAGATTTTCGAAAAACGAAATAGATTTTTTTATATACAGCTAAACAAGTTTCCGGTAACTTCCGAAACACAATTTTAAGAACTTTTTGGGTCATTTCAATATGGAGAAGTACTAAAGGCAAAGTCGCATGTTGTGGTCTACACCAAGCAATGTGATGAAGATAAAGAAAGTGCCAAGCTCTTCATATCATGTCACTGTACAAGATGAAAGTGAACTTCAAGAAGATGTAGATGGCTTGCGAACTCAAGTCATCAATGGCAAACTCTTGAAGAAGTAATATCCTTGAAGCGGTGTCATACTCCTGGCCCACAAGAGTATAAAATGTGTACAGCTCCCAAAAAAAATGTTCGCTAGGTTGAAAATCTCGAAAGAGGCGGCCTAGGAAAAAATTAAGACACAAAAAATAAAAATAAATTAAAAGCTCACTCTCTGAACTACGTAATAACTTGATCCTCTTCACTGAGGTACGTAGGCAGCTTAGAGTATTATTACTCTAGGTTCAGTCATAAGAATAATAAAAAAAAAAAAATCGCCATGTGAATATCATGCTAATTCTTTCAAATGAAGAGGCAAGCACGCAGATTTTGAGTCAACTTCAAACACAAATCTGTACTAATCCGTAAATCCCATGGATCTGATTTTTATACAGATTGAAGATCTCGAAGATATCTTTCAAATAAAAAAGAAGTTCATTATTCTGGTGCTCCTACTCCACGTTATGAATTTTCTTCCACACGTGCGCAAAGCTGAAGAAAGCTGAAGATTCAAGCACGCAGATTTTGAGCCAACTTCGAACACAAATCTGTACTAATACGTAAATCCCATGGATGTGATTTTTATATAGATTAAATATCTCGAAGTTATCTTTTCAACAAAAAAGAAGCTCATCATTCCGATGCTCCTACTTCATGTTATGAATTTTCTTCCACAAGTGCGCAAAGCTGAAGAAAGCTGAAGAGTTAAGCATGCAGATTTTGAGCCGCATTTGAAGACAAATTTGTACTAATCCGTAAAGCCTATGGACGTGATTTTTATACAGATTGAAGATATAGAAGTTATCTTTTCAACAAAAAAAGAAGCTCATCATTCCGGTACTCCGACTCCAAGTTATGAATTTTCTTCCACAAGTGCGCAAAGCTAAAGAATGCTGAAGGGCCAAGCACGCAGTGAGCCTAAAATGCATGCCATAAAGTTCATCAAAATTCTAGCAGAATCTTCAAGTTTCAAAGCTCATCAAATTTGAGCAAAATTATCTTCAAGTCAAAATGCTCCTCGATGCATGAGTCTAAAACGCATATCATGAAACTCATTAAATTCGAGTCAAGTATTTAAGTCACAAAAGCTCCATGAAAATGAGTTAAATCTTCAAGTTGTTACCCTTGGCCCTCATGAGTTTAAATCTATATGGTCCAAAAAAATCCAATAGGTTGAAAACCTTGAAATAAGTGGCCTAGACAAATATTTTTAAAAAAATCACATGTTTTGCATTGAAGTGTGAAATAAATATATTTTATTGCCTCAAAATTGCAACAGTTTTTACACATCAACAATCATAAGGAAGGGATGAAAAAAAAAGTACATATCATCCCATACAAAAGGTCTAAGTAGAAAAAACAACCAAACGTCAAGAAGTGGTTTGTCAACTCTCTTGGATGTCTTTATCAAGTTCGCATCACCTCTTCATCAAACATCATCACTTCAAATATGTTTTTGGGTCGATGCAGCTGTAAGTGAGCCTTTATCTTTGGCATGGGGGAATATTTTGAAGTCTGATTTGTGAAGTTGATCATGTGACAAGTAGTTGTTCTCCAGAACTAGGACACACTACACCAAAATCTCTTTCTCGGCAAAGTCAAAACTACAGAAGAAAAGACATAAATTGTGATTCATCGCCAAGCTTCAATTTAGAAAAAGATGCACTAAGTGTTTTTCTCGCCAAAGCTGCAAAAAAAAATAGATGTTACATGCCGCAATTGTAGAAGAAGATGTACTAAGTGTGGTTCATCGCTAAAGCCGCAATTGCAAAAGAAGAGGCACCAAGTGTGGTTCGTCATCATAGTTGAAACTACAAAAGAAGAGATATCAAGTGTGGTTCGTCGTCGAAGCCGCAACTACAAAAAAAAAAAAATCATGTGTGGTTCTTCATCAAAGCCACAACTCTAAAAGAAAATGCGTCACGCCGCAATTGTAGAAGAAGATGTACTAAGTGTGGTTCATCGCTAAAGCCGCAATTGCAAAAGAAGAGGCACCAAGTCTGGTTCGTCATCAAAGTTGAAACTATAAAAGAAGAGATATCAAGTGTGGTTCGTTGTCGAAGCCACAACAGCAAAAAAAAAGAAAGATATTTCATGTGTGATTCGTCATCAAAGCCACAACTCTAAAAGAAGATGATCCACGTATGATTCGACATCAAAGGCACAATTGTAGAAGAAGATGTACGAATTAAGAGTGGTTCGTCGCTAAAGCTGCAATTCCATAAGAAGAGGTACCAAGTGTGGTTCGTCGTCAAAGTTGAAACTACAAAAGTAGATGCATCATGTGTGGCCGCAAATGTAAAATAAAATGCACCAAGTGTAGTTCGTCATCAAAGCCGCAGTTACAAAAGAAGATGCACGAAGTGTGGTTCATCTCCACCAAAGCCACAATCACTAAAATATTACACCAAATATGATTTGTCGTCAAAATCGCAACTACAAACGAAGATGCATCAAGTGGTTCCTTGTCAATTATGGATTACCCCTCATTTTTTATGGTATGATATTGAGGCTATTTTCGATCCATCGTAAACCTACAAAAAAAAGGAAAAGTGATGTGTCTCACGGTGCCAATTGCATGAAGCTTCAAATCGGCATTTTGAAAATTCTGGCATATACTCTCGCGATCGTCATGATGAATGTGGACATATTGACTTAAGAGATTTTTGTTCTTTCTCCATGTAGATGATGACAAAATTCTCAATGAATACGAAAATCAATATGCGGCTCTTCGGCGAAGATACAGAGAAGTAAACTCATGAAGACTTAAGAGCCTAATTTCTATAGAATCAAGTCGCTCTCCATTCGAGCTCTCCTACGCCAAGATACAAACGTTTTGGTGAGACTCCACAAATCTGCAAAACAATAATGACAGAATTAAAGACCAACTTCAAAAATTAATTCTCGTCAATCCATGAAAAGTTTTACCTTGATTTTTGGATATGTTGTAGACTTTGATGTCAATTTCTATAAAATCAAGTCGTTTGTCATTTAGAATCTTCTACACCAAGATAGAGACATTTTAGCGAGACTTCATAGAGCTATAAAAAGGGAAGAAAACAGATTTGATAGCAAACTTCAAAAATTAATTCCCATCAATTCAACAGGGTTTTGATTTTGAATTTGGATATGTCGTAGTTTCTGGAACATCAAACGAATCATGATTTCGACATTTCTACAACAGGTTATGAATTTTCTAGCGCATGTGCGTTGTGCTGAAAAATAGTGACGAAAATTGAGTTTGATATGCCTCAAGTTGACAATCATAGAAATCAAAAGTACATAAATTGTGTTCCTACAAATTATGGAAACACCATATTTGAAATAAAATTATGGTAAATTTTCCTAGGAACCAAATTATGGTAAGTTTCTATAGGAATCAAGTTATGAAAAATTTCATTGGAATCAAGTTATGAAAAATTCTATTGGAATCAAATATGGAAAGTTTTGAAAGACTCCAAAAATATATATATATATATATATTTCACGAGTACTTCAAGCCTTGTTTTTATTGGTTCGACAAGTTAGACACCGCAACAAGCCTCGAAGCAAGGGGCGTTTGTAGACAGTGAAATTTTATTGATAAATCCATGATAAATTTGGATTAAATCTTAAATTCATGATACGTTGACCAAGTCAGATTACTGGTTAATAAAGTCGGATTAATATTTAAGTTAAAATTATAGTATGACTTAAATCAAGTCCAAATTACATTTGGGCCAAGTCCATTAAGTTGATAAGATGAGCCCAACTCATGTTCTTCAGGCCCAGGGGTCAAAATTGCTCGGACCAAAATACCCCTAAAGCCCTAGCTCAAGCCTATATAAAGAGGTCTTTATAAGACCAAAAGAGGAGATATACACATATACATACACACAGGAATACATAGTTGTTCTTCAGTGGTGATCTGCGAGTCTTCCGCATACAAAGAAGTTTACGCTCCAAGTGTTGAGCCGCAAGTATTATGTCAACAAGAACATCCGTGAAGAGAAGAATTAGGGGATTATATATCTTTTTCTTAAGAGATTTTACAAATTTGTAACATTCGCATAAATTCAAATATAAATAAAATTGTTTGCTTGCTCATGTTTGTTGTATTTCAGGATTTAAACTTTAGACGCTCATAATTTGATTTTCGAAATTCAAAATGTGTAATAAAAATTGATACAAGGAAAGTAATATAAAAATGGACTTTTATAATTGTTATGATCTGAAACCAAAAATATGACAAAGTAGCAGGTTTGCATGGACCCCAATTTAATGTGTACTACCGCAAAAATATATCTAATTTAAGGTGTCTTATCCAATACCGACCTTTTATCTTAATTATATTATTAAGATTTAAAATTGCCGGTGTGGACCAAATGAATGTGAAATCAGTAATCTTGGGGAAGGTGGATAAATTAATCTGAATTCATGTCAGATAGAATTTAAAAGTTTTGGCAAGTCCTCCATTACGGTTAAAGGTGTGTAAACTAATTTGAATTTATTTTACGTTATTTATTAAGTAGGGTTTTATGTAATATACTATATCATTTGATGGTGATAATTTTGTATATCAAAAAGGACAAGCAAGTAATATATCTATTTTCTACCACCGGTTTATACACGAGACATTAATCTTCTTAATCAGAAATAAACAATAACAATGGTACAGTCTAATTTTATAGGTAGAATTTGAAAAAAGATATAAATTGGCATAAATTTTATTTTTAACTTAAAAAGTAGAGAGGTTGACTCTCGACTTAAGGCAAAGCAAAGCGATCCAAAAAAAAAATATAAAGTGAAGAAGTTAAAACAAAATACTATATTAAGTATTATAAAATAATAACAACCACAAAATAGTATGATAATTGAAATATAAGAAATAAAAAAGAAGAATAAGAAAAATTTACTTATTATACCCTAAATTAATTATTTTGAAAAAGATAGGTCCCACACATATTTCATTCATAAATAATCCTTCACATATCATGTCATACTTGTGCCTCTACCACCATAAAATTTTTCTATAAAAGATATATAAAAATTGAGTTGATTCTTGAAATGGGACTAAGGGAAAAACAAATACCAAATTAAATTATGTAATAATTACTATAGATCACAATAAATAATAATTTATAATATCTAAATATCTTTTGAAAATTTTGATGAACTCTCCAAATCTCATAAGCTAGGGGAAAAGTAAGGATAAACTACTTTATTTGTAAAATTAAACCATTCTCAATTCAAGCTTTCATGTAATCACATCTCTCACACACATCAACCTCCATAACCATTATCTCTCTTTCTTCCTTCTTTCCACCACAAATTTCACTATTAAACCTTTAAATTAAAATCTGAAACAACCATACAATAATTTGAAATTCGTGTATTTAATTATTTTTAAAGTCATGGAATCCTGAAAAATTTCAATTTATGTTAGTCTTCTAAATTTTTTTTAAGTTAAGGTAAAAATTCATTGATTTAGAGTTTTCTTAGTTTTCTTTCATGGCTAGTGATTCTCCAAAGGAGAGGAATGTTTTTTATTGTTGCTCGAAAAATGACATGAAAATCACCACTGCAATTCTCGATATTTTCAGCCGCTTAAATTTGAAAATTAAAAAATGCAACAACTTTGATGAACAAAAGAGAAAGGTAGTACTCCTTCCATTTCAAATTAATTGAGTTGAGGTTTTTCACACCCTTTAAGAAAAGAAGATTAAGACAAAAATTAGACATAACTTTTCATTTTTACCCTTACTAATTATTGTCAAATTTATGATTAACATAACTACACATTAATTAATAACTAATTCCAATACTAACTAATAAAGGATAAAATTGGAAGAACATTCTAAAAGTAGTCTTGAAAATTGAACAATTCAGTTAATTTGAAAAATGAAAAATGCCTCAAGAATTCAATTAATTTGAAATGGAGGGAGTATGTAATTTGTTGCAAATAGAAAGATTATTTATACAGTAATTGTGATAAATCTTAATGAGGAAGAAAATGAGAAATGGACTTATTGGATCGGATTGAAATTATTGATGTGTGTATATATATATATATATATATATATATATATATATTATTATTATTATTATTAGTGTATCTAATTAAGTGTATATATATCTGAATAAATATATGCATATATCTGACACATTATTGAGCTAAAATTATATGTATCTAGTTTTATCAATATATCTATTTAAGTGTATATGTATCTGACAAAATATAAGCATGTATCTAATTAATAGTTCGTAAATCTGAGTTAAGAAGTCTAAACTTTACTGAATCGCCAAAAAGAAGAAGAATGATTTTGATTGTTTTGATTTTTTTTAGGAGTAAAGTTGTTGCAAACATGATTTTCTCCTCAATTAATGGTTTTCAGTCATATCTCTTAATTAAATATACTTATTATTAATAATCTTTAGTTATATCTCTTAATTAGACACACTAATTGATATGAGATACATGTATCTTGACAAATAGATGTATCTAAGAACCAAAATATGATAATATAATATTACAAACTAGTGTGAATCTAAGTAATAGATCCTAAAGTAATGAGATTTATCTAAATTACCCAAAAAGCACTTTCTCTGTCCCTAATTACTTGTTCATTTTTTAATTGACACACCTATTAAGAAAACAATTATTTATATAGTGAGTTTACCATTTTACCCCTATTAATTATGAAGTAGATGAATTAAAAACTTAAGATTTTCAAGAAGATCTACCTTTTTCAAAATAATTAATTGAGGGTATAATAGGTAAAAAAATTATCCTTTCTTGATTTGTCAAAATGAACAAGTAATTAAGGATTACTAAAAAAGGAAATGTGGACAAGTAATTAGGAACAGAGGGAGTATTATATAATAGATCTATGTTAGCATGGCCTTCTATATCTAGTAATATGAATATGAAGAAGTACTTCATATGTCCAACAATAGTTGTCCATTATACTATTTTGGGATGTTCAACAATATTTGTCCACTTTATTAAATCAATGAATAATTTTACACTTAGTTCCTAAGTTATCCTTACTATTAATTATAGTCAATTCTTTATTACATTTTTCAAGACATTGCACTCTATCTATCCACTTTTAATTGTCAGCACTTTTTGAAAGTCAATTTGACTAATTTTCTAAGTTAAATAAGATTATATTAATTCAATATTAAACAAAAAAATTAGATATTCAAAAACTATACAAAATATACTATAAATTACAATTTTTTGCCTATCTTAACAAAATGCTAACAAAAATTTCAGTGACGACGTACATATATACCATATAGGACTAGTTATTGATAGTATGAACAGTAGCAAAAATACAAATATATAGGTCAAATATAATTTTGATAATAATTAAACTTTAACAAAGCTGAAGGATAGGGGAATGAGAAATGAAAAAAGAATTATAATATGGGAAATCAAACTCTCATCAACAATGTGAAGTTTAAATAATTAATCAATTAAGCTACTAAGATTTCTCTAGCAAGAAATAGCTTAATGGTTAAGGTTGTGCAAAACACATATGAATTGTTGCAGGTTTCAATTTGATTCTTGACTTTCTCCTTGCGTGACCACCCCCTCATCGCACTTTCATTTGTTAGGATGCACAATTAATTATATATTAGCTAATTTCCTAAAATATATATAATATTTTTTTTAAAATTAACGAATACATATATATTTTATCTTTTATTCACCTTTGATTATGAGAGTCTGGAGTTAAAAGGGTAAAAAAAATTGTCAAATATTTTAAAACGGTACATCAATTTTTTTTTAACCAAAAGGGTTAAATCGCTTCTGAGGGAGCGATATCATTCGGAGAAAATTAACTCCGTCTACTCCGTTAAAATAAACAAAAATTACTGCCCCAGCAGCAATTTTGTCAATTTTTTTTATTGTTTTTCTCTTAAAATCATTGCCTTAGCAGCGAATTTATCAAATTTGTTTTTTTTAAATCGCTGCACCGACAGCAATTTTGTCAAATGTTAATTCTTATTTTTTAAATGGCTGCTTCAGCAGCCTTTTAAAAAAAAAAATTAATATCGCTGCAATAGCAGCGATTCTCTTTAATTTTTTAATTTTCTTTTTAATTTTTTTCCAAAACTTCTTTTAAAAAAAAAGTTTAAAGACAAAACGCTTTGGAAAAATAAAAGTTTTGAAAAAAAGTTTTGGAATAAAACGCTGATCAGCAGCTATTTAAAAATAATTATTTTTTTAAAGAAAATCGCTGCAATTGCAGCGACTTTAATTTAATTTTTTTATGTAAAAAAAAAGAAAAAATGCTGCTGGAACAGCGATTTACTTTTTTTTAAAATAAAAATCGACAAAATCGCTGCTGGGGTTTTTGACAAAAAATTTTTTGTTCTTTTAGAATTTTTGACAATTTTTTTTGCCTTTTTAATTTCGAACTCTTGATTATGATCTATATTTAATGTAAGGAAAGAAAAAAAGATGAACAAGTATGAAGAGTATTCAATAAGTATCATCGGCCATACCTAATAAAGTAGTGGTGAGACACGTTGGTTGCCAAGACATAACGTACACCGCAAAATACGGAAGATCAAATAAAAATAATAGGCACTACATCCACAGACTAGCCATGGATATATATATATATATATATATATTGCAAATACTTTTTTGGTAAAAACAATTTGGCAAAATATATTTGACAATCAAGATTTATCTAATATTTGTGAAATTTTAAAACTAAATCCCCAAAAATTCAAAATATATTTAAAACTTATTTTGGGTTGTTCCAAACTTTATATTCCTATTTTATAAGGAAATTATTTATTTATGATCATAATTAATTTCTATATACCTTTTTCAATCATTTAATCTGAAAATGCATGTTTGATGTGAGAGATTGTTTATATCATTCGGTTTGTATGGTGTACATAAGTCAATTTGATTTGGTTTTTATTAAAAAAAATAACTAAATCAATTATGTTGATTTATTAAATTTAAAAATCAAACCAACATAAAGTTATTTTTTCAAAATTTTCGGATTTTTTACAAATATAATAGTGATTGAAAAAAAATCAAAAATATTTTTACCTACGTATGTGATAAGACAGAACTTAAAAACGTTAATGAATAGGAATCTTTAAAAAAAATGTAAATTCACATGAATACAATTTTTTTTACTGAAATATCAAGTTCAATATGTTCTATTTATAAGATTAAAGGCTACAGTCAAACTGAAAACAAAATATTTACAAATATTTACAAGCTCACATCTGAATTATTATATCTGAACATTAAAACTATAATGTGATGTTATGTTATGATTTTGAGATTAAAATGTCATGTTGTTCATTATAAAAATAATGATTTTATGCCAAACTTATGAGTATTCTTGATAATTCTTAGAACTTATATTTTTATATATAAGTCATATTTTATGTTTTTTTTTAAAGTAAAATATGTTTCAAAAATTACCGTCAAACACATTTTGAAACTTTAAAATAAATTTTACCTAAATCTGATTTCTCAAAAGTATTAAAATTCTATGATCAAATGCTAACTTAATGATCGACTAAAGTGAAAAGTTCTAATAAAATACTATATAATGTATAATAAAATAATTTTAAAGTAAAAAAGAATAATAACTATCACTAAATAATACAGTGATTGAAATATTAGAAACAACAAATAATAACAAAAAAAAATATAAGAAAAATTTACTTATCAAAAATTAAAGTAAAAATCAATACCTTCTTCATCAGATAAAAAATATTTATATTAAATTAACGATATGAACATGAAGAAGTATTAAATTTAAATATGTTATGGCTTCAAATTCTCGAATTTGGTAAGCAACACCCAACAATTTTCATATTGAGCGCATCCTACATTAAACAATAACAAACACGCCTTTATTGTTTTGAAGTTAATAAGTGTACGTACATGTAATGATCTGGTCAGTCTTTTTTTTTTTAAATCGTAATGTTATCGTTATATCCCTCCCGATATTGATACCGAATTATTTCTGAATGAGTTTTGAAATTGGTTTCGAGTTTTAAGTTAACAGTTGTGAATTGTATGAGAATTTTGGAAATTTGAAAGACTAAAGTTGTTAAAAAAGTGGTTTTCGATGTCTTTTGGAGTTTCGAGTGTTGGAATAAAATTCGCCGATTACATCAATTCTGGAATATGTAATTTGATCTAATAGAGTTTTTGGTTTCAAATTCGGAGTCTTTTTGTGGATTTGAGGTCCTAAGTTGGAAATTGTTGAGATTTTAGCTTTTGCGTCAACTTTGGTAAACATTTGGGGTTAGAATGCTCGGATTGAATTTTCGACAGTTTTATTGGATTCAGAGGATGATTGTAGGCATGAGGAGGTTTTGGTTGAATTTTTAGATGTTCCGAGCTTGATTTAGCCTTTTTAGGCGTTATTATTACTTTCTTGTGACTTACACGGGACTCGGGTCAAGGAGACCTCGAATTCGTGTTCGATTGTATCATTATGTCCAAAACATCGAGCATGGTCAAATTGCATATAAAATTTGTATGTACGAGATTCCGAACGAATTTTGAGTGTCTGTTTAGAAACATTTTATGCCTTGTGTAATTATGGTGTTCAGTTCTAGTGCATTATTAAATTGTTCATCGTATCACGGGTCAAACCACGTGATCGTGATGGCTTGTGTGTGTTGTGCATCGTGACCACATGGATGGCCCTTGCGTTTGCTTAGCTCTGTGTGAATTGATCATCGCGATCGCGTGAGTCCCAGTCGCAATCGCGATGCTCAAACCTTAATGAGTTGACCCATTTAACTCATCGCGGAGCCTTAGTCATCGCGATCACGATGAACATTTTGTGCCTGGGTAGAATCAATTTTCAAAGTCAGGGTTTCAATCTCATTTCACCATTTTGGACTTATGGAAGCTTTGGTGTGGTGATTTGAACCAGATTTTTGAGAAGAAATATTTGGGTAATGATTCTTATTCTTAAATATTCATTTACCCAATATTATTAGTGAATTAAAGTGTTCAAATTAAGATTTTTGAAATGATAACTTGGGGTTTCTTCAAGAACCCAAGAAGTTGATAAAATGGTGATTTTGAGCTAGATCTAATCCTTTTTTTAAATGAGTTTCAAATGTCTTAGGTAATGTTTTCAAGTAAAGATTTTTGGATTCAAATCTCATTTTTGGAATTAGGTTTTTGAGTTGATTTGACTGATTTTCTTCAAAGTGTATGAGATCGGTGTTGTGATTTCTGGAATCTTATTGTGATTACTTGTTGAATTAGGTTGTGTGACTTTGGACGCTGTTCGGAAAAGGAAGGCTCAAGTCCTAGATTAACTATTGATTGAATTAAGGCCAGTGACTTTCTAAATTTTGTAGAACTTGTAAAATCTTGTATTTCCCTCTCATTGTGTGTGTTGGGGAGTAATGAGAATGAGATGACGAGTTTAATGATTCCACTTGATTGCTAATAATGGATAAAAAAAGGGCTTAATGAAAAGGTAATGTGTTTATCATAATATTTTATGAATTGCCTTGTTGTGAACTCTAATGGATTGATTGATGAATTTTTTTGATGGAATTATTGTGGACCTGATTGTTTGAGTTATCTTCTCTTGTGGTATGAAATTGCTTATTTGCATTGATTCTTGTGCACCGTGATGAGACATGTGATGGTTATTAATATCGAGGTCATTTTCGGCAAGTGTATTGATACTGAAGTAATTTTTGGCAAATGCTATTGATGTTGAGGTCAGTTCCAATCGGTGTTATTAATGTCGAGGTCATTACGGGAGAGTTCTTCACCTATAGGCGGTTCCCATGAGTTTCGATTGATATTGTGCATGATAAACCTTGGAATTTGTGTTCGGTGTACTTGATTATTGTTCCTTGATGAACTTGATACTTGTGATTGATCTACTTGACACTTGTGATTGTCATACTTGATACTTGATGATTGTTGAACTGTGACTATTGGATTACGACTATGAGAACTTGTGAACTGTGTATTGTAAATTGTTAGGTCGTGTTGATTTATATGTAGGTGGTAGTTTGAGGAGGTTCAATTGGGATGAAAGGAGTATTCGTATTCTAGCTATTCTTGCCTTGTTTATTAGGTCTCTTGCTGAGTACCGTTTTGGTTGGTACTCACTCATTGCCTCTACACTTGTGTAGGTTTCGAACTTAGTATCGTGTGATTGCCCTTCTCCTCCATCTATACCCGAGGCTTTCAGAGGACTTTGAGAGGTAGTTGTTTGTCATCCCGGCAACCCTCTTATTTCTTACTATATATTTTATTCAATTCGAGTAACAAAGATATTGAGACATGTAATTATCTTTCAATTATGTTTTAAAATATTAGTGGCTTGTACACGTGACAACCATGTTTTGGAGTTATATTAGAATGACTAAGATTTCCACTCTTATGGTATTATTGTTTCACATCCACAACAACACTATTAAGCATTTCATCAACCACCAATTTAATTTCAACACTCAAGACAATTCACACTACAATATAACATTATCAACAAGTTGATTTTTTCATTAATCTCCTTTCTATCACTAGGGTTATAAAATTTGAGCAATTAACCCCATCACCTCATTTCCATTACTCCCCAACACATATAACAAGTAGAATTCAAGATTCTACAAGCTTTATTAAGATTTAAAAGTTCACTTGTCTTAATCAATCAAACGTCAATCCGAGACTTGAGTTTTTCATTTTCAAACGATATCCAAATCAACACGATCTAGTCAAATGTGTATTCACGATAAGATTCTGCTAACAACACCCATATCAAGCAAGTTGGATAAACGATTCAAATCGACTTAAAACTTGATTCCGAAAATAAAATTTGAATCTGAAAATTGTCGCATAAATATGTCACCCAAAGAATTTGTACTTCATTGGTGAAAACCATTTCAAAAATGGAGTTATAATTCACCCAAAATCACCATTTCTTCTTAAAACTCAAGTTCTTGCAAAATCCCAAAGTTTGAATTCAGATTAGCAAATTAGGTGATAAAACTGCCATAATCATGGAATAATAAAGGAGAGTTAAAATTCGTTACTCAATTGAAGTTTCTTGAAACCCCACTTTGAAATTTCTAATACCGAGCTTGAAAACTCAAAAATTGAAAAAATGGGGTTGACACCCCGAATTTCAGACAAAAACCCTCTCAGGTCTTGCTTTCGCGAACTCAGGGTCGCTTACACGATCATCGTGATCGTGACCCTTAAATCGTATTAATTTGTTGCAGTACTTGAAATTTAATTTGAAGAATACACCAAAAACAAATTTGATCTTTTTATAAACATACAATAATAGATTTTGCATAATGAAAAAGGTTTAACCGTTTGGTAGACTTTAGGATATTAAATAATGAGAGAATAAAAATATAAAGGATAATAAAAAAAAAAGTAAATGTAAGAATAATAGTAGAACAACTTTCACATATAGCAAACACAAAATTCATATTTGTATGTTATAGCAAAGTTTGCATAATTGCGCTCCATAGCAAACATAAATATGTATATTTCACTATACATATACAAAAGAAAGCAGTTGTATAATCTGCTTTGGTATACATATACAAAAAGATCAATTGTATAAAGTGAGAAAGGCGAGTGAGCGAGTGAGATCTGGGAGAGTGGTGAGCGAGATCTGGGAGAGGGGAGATTGGGGAACGAAAATATATGTATATATACAATTTTCACGCATTTTATACATTTGCGTTTTTGTATAAAGTGAGAGAGGCGAGTGAGAGAGCGATATCTAGGAGAGTGGCGAGCGAGATCTGGGAGAGGGGAGAGAAGGGAACGAAAATATATG
>JAJOOS010023391.1:0-11439 GCA_029582725.1 Solanum chiquidenum
CTGAGGATATGTAATTGTTAGAGTGTTGCTATTGAGTTGTGTGCTATGTGAATTATGAACTGTTAGGTTGGGCTGGTTTTAAGCAGATTGTAGTCGTGGAGATTGTAATTGATGAATATTGAGCTTGTTGTTGAGAATATGTGATTGTTAGAATGTTGTTGTTGAGATATGTGCTATGTGAAATGTGAACTGTTAGGTTGGGCTGATTTTATGATGGTTGTAGTTGTGGAGGTTCGGTTGGGGTGTAAGGAGTACCCGTATTCTATCCCCTTAGCTTGTGTTTAGAGGTTTACTTGCTGAGTGCCGTGTGGTTTGGTACTCACCCCTTGCTACTACATTTTTTTGTAGGTTACTAGCCCGGACCTTTGTGATATTTTCTCTTCTCCTTGTCTGAGGCTTCTTGTGGAGGTTTGTGAGGTAGCTGCTTGTCATTTCAGCGGACCTTCTTACTCCTATGTATGATCTTGTTCTATTCTAGAAACAATGTCATTTTAGACTTGTGTTTTCTTTTGAATAAATTGTACTCCCTCTGTCCCAATTTATGTGACACATTTCGGATTACGAGATTCAAACAAATCTATCTTTGACCGTAAATTTTTCATATATCTTTTAAATATTTTGAAGTATCAATAATTGGGACTTGTAGTACTTTTAATGTAGTTTACAAATATATAAATTTCATTATACAAAAATTGAAGATTTCATGAGCAAATTCTCGGTCAAACTTAAACTGTTTGAATCTCGAAAAGCGAAATGTATCACATAAATTGGGACAGAGGGAGTAATACTTTAGAGGCTTGTACACGTGACAACCAGATTTTGGGGGTATTTTTGAGTTGATTATAAAATTTCCGCATTTTTATATTGTAATGGTTGAGTTTTAGGCTGACTTGTCTTGGTGGGATAAGACGAGTGCCATCATGTCCATTTTTGGGTCGTGACATTTAGTAATTCTTTAACCTATCACACGATTTTCTTTCTTGATTGAAAATGATGGATTATTAATGAACGTTATATTATACTTACACTATATTTTTGTGAATGATTTATGGCATATGCATAAGAAAATTACTGCTAAGAGTTTATTAATTGGAAAAAAAGACAATTTTATGGTGACAATGTATCCAAATATCGATCAAGCCTTCATCGTCTCAGCGATAGTAATCCTTGATGCTATCAATGCAGCCGGAGATAAAAGTGTTTATTTCGTAAAATAATATTTCTTTTATGTTGAAAATAATAATTTAAAGTTGGACTAGAAATTCTAAATTGATTAGGATTTGTTATTTACTTATTTATATTTAATTAGAATTTGTTATTTAGAGTGGTTCCTAATCCTAATATAATTTGGTTTTTACTTTTATAAATAAGATGTTATTGATATTTTCAACACACAGAAATATACAGAATCGAGAGAACTCAAATTGAGATTTAAGTCTATAAATAAAATATCTTGAGCTATGGGAAAGAGGAAGTCGAAATCAAAGCCGCCTCCAAAAAAAAGAATGGACAAACTTGACACTACCTTCACCTGTCCATTCTGTAGCCATGGCAGCAGTGTCGAATGTCACATTGATATGAAGAACTTGATTGGGGAGGCAAATTGCAGGATTTGTCAAGAAAGCTTCAACACTACTGTTACAGCACTGACAGAGGCCATTGACATATACAGTGAATGGATTGACGAGTGTGAACGTGTGAACAACCTTGAAGACGATGATGGTTCTTAGGTTCCCGAAATGTAATGATTGTGTTTTGTTTTAGATTGTGTAATAAATTAAAGTGGTCATTATACTAAGCAATAAATAATATATGTGTACTTAGTGCAAAATAGTTTGTTAGTCATTAAATTGGTCAAACTAGAGAAATTAATGTCTACACATAATATTAATGATCACTTGATGCATGTATTATGTTTTTATAGTTTGTTAGTCACCAAAGTGGTCAAACTAAAATGTATAAAATTATTCTCATGCACAAAATTTTATGATATTATGTGTACACAGTGGCGGATCTATGAAGGGATGTGGGGGTGCCACGCCACCCCCGAACTTCGACGGAAACTCTATATATACATAGGTATATATATAAATATTTATATAAATATAAAGCGTGCCAACAAAAGAACAAAACTGGCTTGTGGTGCCACGGTAGGAGGGCAACTTTAGAAGGCTGATGTTGTGGGTTCGAATCCCATTTGTACCTATTTTTTTGAGAAATTTGCTGCACGTTTTTTTAAGGAAAAACAGCTGGCACATTATTTTATTTTATTTTTATAATTATTATTGACTTATATTAAATTAATTACATTATTACTCCTTTGACTTTTCTTTTATTTGGCACCCACGGACTCTAAATCATGGATCCACCATTGTGTGTACATTTGTATTTATATAGTTTGTTAGTCATCAAAGTGGTCAAACTAGTATGGTTAAGAAAAATATGCATTCATGCTAGAACTTAAGAATTTTCCCAAAGATGAATCAATCATTCTACGAATAATATTTTCAATCAAACATATATTGTATATCCAAAGATGTCGTATACGTCTGACTAAAAAAAATGGCATTTAATTATGACAATGTGTCGAATGGCATTTAATTATGATAATGTGTCGTAGTATCTACCCAAAGGAGAATTACGATATGTTTTTTTATCGTTTTACTGAATTCACATTCTTTTCTAATTTGTGAGCATGTATATCTATTTTGCAATTATTCCTCTTCATTCGCATGCTTCGTCTGTTACCGTGTTCAATGGGTTGAACTTCTCTGAATGGCATGAACAAGTCCAGTTCCACTTAGGTGTGTAGTGTGATGGATCTTGACTTGGCTCTGCTGAAGGATAAACCTAATGCCATTACTGATAAGAGCAGTGAGGATGAGAAGTCTTTTCATAAATCATGGGAGCGCTCTAACAGATTGAGCCTTATGTTCATGCGAATCACTGTCGTTAATAACATTAAGAGTACTATTTCACAAATAGAAAGTGTCAGGGAATATCTGAAGTTTGTGAAAAAACGTTTTCGTAACACTAATAAGTATCAAATTTCTAAACTTAACAAGTCATAAAAGGTGTTCTCAAATGATAGGGATAATGGAGGAATTCATTTATGGTCTACGGACCTATTGATTTTTATCTAGAGTCTATTATCAATTCTGCGAAGAAAAGGTCAACCTATTGATTTTTGTCTACTACCAATTCACGGAAGAAAAGGTCAATTACGTGCGACTACTAACCAATTACGAATCCTCGAATATTTTACTAACATAAATGATCAAAAAGAGACCACTAAGTAAATAAAATAAAAACACAAGTAGAATAAGAAAATTCATAAATATAGTTGTATGGTCCTCATCAAGATGTGTCTTTATTGTTTATTTTAATTTTAGTTTTTGATGCAAATGGAACCTTATTAGAAAGACTATGTCATTTGATTATTATATCTTTTCTTATTAGACTAATTCAAATCGTTCATGACTCTTCTTTTATTCACTACGTACGTGCGGTTGTAACTAGCATAGCACTGCACTAAATAAATTTGCTATATATATAAATGTACATTTAAATTACAAACAAAAATATACTCAATACAAAACATATCGTAAGAAAAAAAGAGTATTATCACGCCAATTTCTCTAAATTTTTGCATAACGAACAAGTAAAAGTGACTGATCATTGTTCATGGCGGAATCAAATTATGCAACTATGGCTAACTAGGGAGAGTTGGCAAATTAGTCACCTTAAAGACTTAATGTGACATTAAGTCACAAGTCTTGAATAATTTGTGGTATACCCACTATTAATGACATCATCCACATGTCCTAATTGACACATACAAAAGACCCCACTAAGTTTTCATATCTCCACTTTGCCCCCCCCCCCCTTCTTTTCCAACTAATTTGAAATAATATATTTATTTGCAATTGTTAAATTTATATTAGAAAAAATAAAAAAAGTCTCCAAATGGAAACAAGAGCAGCTCGTTTTTGTTGCTGTCGATTTATCGATTTCGGTGAGTTTTCCAGCCGTAATATCCATTTTCAAGGTAAAATCATCATCATCTCCTACTCCATATTCATGTTTACTCCATTTTCTTTCAAAAACCAAGCTTCAAAATTAGTTTTTCGCCATTTTAGAAATTTGAAAAATCTTCCATAATAATCACTTGATAACTCATTATTGATACATTTTAGTAGTAAAAGCATTAAAAATCTGTTTCGCCATTGTAAGAGCTGAATTTTGAACCCCGATCTCATTCAGTCGCGTTTTTGTACAAATTTCGTACCTCATAGACTGATACTGTAATCTATTATAGATATTTGTAGTCTATAATGGCAGTAGCTGAATTTGTTATTGCTGGTGGAGATTATATGAGAGTATGGGAGGAAACTCCCAAAAGCTGGAATTGAAAATCTTTTAGTACGACGACAGTGCCCATTGCGTTGCGTTGCAATGGTTCATATGACGATATGATTGCAAGCGTAATTGAGGACGGTGAGTTAACTTGCGAGCTAAATGACTTGGTGATTATGTATCAAATGAATGGGAGGGGAAAAATACATCCCACATTCATAAAAAATAATCGACACGTTAGCTTGTACATGTTAGATATTGGTATTGATGGCTCTAGGCTTACATTGAAGATACACGTCAATGCGAGGCCTCCAATTAAACCAACAAATTTATTTGACGACGAGAATGATTCTATTGGAAATGAAAGATTGGGTGATCATTCAAAGGAGAGCTTGGGTGATCATTCAAATGAGAGTTTGGGTGATCATTCAATGAATATACATGATGATCCAACTAATGTGGAAAATCAGTCAGTAGATGCGGAAGATCCCGAATGCGAATGCTATGAAGAAATGCAGGGAGAACAAGAATTGAGATCACAATCCAACTATTCCTTCTCTGATGGAACTAATTTATGCATAAATCAAACTTACAGTAATAAGAATGAGTTGCAATTGTTATTAGCCGAAGCGGCGGCAAAGAAGTCTTTTGATTTTGATACTTTGAGGAGTTGTACTAACTTTTTAAAAGCGAAATGCGTATCTCAAATTTGTACATGGATATTGCGGGCGAGGAAATATGAGTGTTCAGATATATTTTGTATCTATAAGTACATTGGCGAGCATAGTTGTGGCGTTGAACATGCCAAAGTTGCCATAGAAAAATCTCAATCAAAGTCATTGCTTCACTTTGTGTAAATATGTATCGTGATGGCAAGGGTCCAAATGTTAAAGAGATTCAAAGGGCTATGTTTAATTCTTTTCGTGATAGTCCAAGTTATTGAAAATGTTGGAAGGGAGGTGTGGTTGCCAAAGAAATGGTCTGAGGGACAGCGGAGAATGAATATTCATGCTTACCAGCTTTTTCCTACATGTTCGAGACACTTAATGTTGGTTCTAGCTATTCTATCATGGTAAACAATGATAGTCATAGGTTCATGTATTATTTATTGGCCTTCGGTGCTTGCATTAAGGGATTTGCCCACATGAGAAAGGTAATTGCAGTTGATGACACTAATTTACATGGTAAATACAAGGGCGTGTTGTTGCGCGTTGTTGCACAAGATACAAAGAATCATGTTTATCCAATTGCTTTTTGTGTCGTGGACAAATAGAATGATGCATCTTGGTCATTCATCTTTGAGAAATTGAAGGAGATTGTGGTCGATGAATTAAATTTGTATTTTATCTCCGGTAGACATAAGAGCATCGCCAACGACATTGTGAACGCTTACAGTCATGCTCACCACGGATATTGTATGAGGCACCTCAGTGAAAATCTCCGCGTAAATCATCATTATGGAGATTACCTTTATCTTTACTACAATGCGGCAAAGGTTTATTCTTTGGAAGAGTTTGACAATCATTTTGTCGAATTCAAGAACAAATGTCCCGCGGTAGCCATCGTCCTTGAGTATGATATAGGTTTTGAGAAGTGGAGCAGGGCACATTTTCTTGGAAATAGATATGATATGATGACCACAAATATCGTCGAGTCACTCAATGCTATATTGATAGACGAAAGGGAGTATCCCGCGACATCAATATTTAATTCGATTGCTAAGAGGTCTGAAGAACTATTTAGGGAGAGACATGCATATATCCTTAAATCAATGGGTAATCAAATGGTGCCTTCTGCCGAAAAAATCGCAAGAAAGAAAATGTTCGAGGGCGACTCCTTATATGTGGAGAACGTAATTGGGATGGCAATCAATTTACCGTGTTCGGTGCAGGTGTTACTGTCTATGTGGATCTATTGGAAAAGTCATGTTCTTGTAGGGAATATGACTTGATCAAGATATCTTCTGTTCACGCGATGGCCGTTTTGCGATCGAAGCATCACAATGAGTATGGTATGAGCATTTGTGAGTACTCTTCGCCTTTGTATAAAGTTGAATCGTACGTCCTTGCATACTTAGATTTTATTAATGTTGTCCCTCTCGAGTCGGAATGATGTGTGCCAGAAGAATTGCTTAATGTGAAGATTCTTCCGCCGTCGATACCAAGCTTGGAAGAAAACGAAGAAAACGTGTCAAAGGTGTCGGTGAGAATTTCAAAAGCAAGAGAAGGAACAAATGTTCAATTTACAAGAGAACCGGACACAAGAGAACCACATATGTGAACAACAACGAATCTTAATTAAGCTTGGTTGAATCTGTTGATTGAATTTATTTTTGTAATAGTTTTTGTAATCAAGCTACTGTATTTTTGGCTGCCAACATTTTGGTCAATTGCTATTATCGTAATTACTCATGATTTAATAAAGATCAATCAAAAGATGACATACATTTTGCACACTGTCTATTAATGTTTATTATCGAGTCCACTCATTGTGTATTAAGCTGTGTATTATTAATATATGAAAAATCATGGTATTCGTAATGCAATGATTTTAATGCATGAATTAGAATATGATTTTAATGAAATGATCTAAGTATAACTAATACAAGCATTATTTGCATATACACTCTATCAACTGAATTTTTAAAGAAGTGTCAAAAAATCAGATGTTACCATTGAAAAAGTAGCAATTTGAACTATTTTTACCGTTGTAAAATTTGTATATGTAAATATTTACTGGTTATCAAAATATATAGTCCCTTTATACAATCGATGCATCTCTATGTGCTTGGTGTATGTATGACCAATGAGATTTACACTCTGACATTAGTAAGGAATATTCGGATTTATATCTATTTTAAAGCATTGTCGATACTTAACCTACTAGAATCTGACACTTATATGTAGACCAAAACTAGTAGAATTTAGAAAAGACAATAATTAATTAATAATAAATTATATTTTTAAAATTTATCCAATTAAATGAGTTTAAAAAACTTATATGATCATGTAAGAGTCCACATAAATTGGGTGTGGTGATTAGAGATGTATGAGGAAGAGTTGTGATTATACAATCAACATCCTTAGAACAATGTTTGAGAAAACATAAGTATGTTGTGAGGAAATCACTTGTGTTAACCACACATTGTTGATTGCCACCCCAATTTATGTAGATTCATACATGATCACATTCTTAGATGTTGATTGTATAACCACACATAACATGTTACATCCTTACATCATACTTCTGTTTTCTCAAACATTGTTATAAGGATGTTGATTGTATAACTACAACTCTTCCTCATACATCTCTAATCATCACACCCAATTTATGTGGTCTCTTACATGATCATATGAGTTGTTTAAACTCATTTAATTGGATAAATTTTAAAAATAATTTATTATTGATTAATTGCTGTCTTTTCTAAATTCTACTAGTTTTGGTCTACATATAAGTGTCAGATTCTAGTAGGTGAAGTATCGACAATGCTTTAATATAAATATAAATCTGAATATACCTTACTAATGTCAGAGTGTAAATCTCATTGGTCATACATACACCAAGCACATAAAGATGCAACGACTGTATAAAGGGTCTATATATTTTGATAACCAGTAAATATTTACATATACAAATTTTACAACAGTAATAAAAGTTTAAATTCCACTTTTTCAACGGCAACATCTGGTTATTTTTTAGTATAAAAGGAAGGCAATCCTTCATAAACAACTCTAACACCTCCATTTTTACAATGTCTTAGGCATCTCAAACATCCAAAGCAAAAAAGTCTTACAATTGTCATTGTGGTAATCTAGCTAAGTTAAGGACGTCACACACCGATACAAATTCAGGTCGACGATTCTTTAATTGTTCAGTTGGCATATGCTCATTTTTTAGATGGCTTGAAAATGAATCATCAACGAATAGCCCATCAAATTTCCAAGGCGTTGCCAAATTTGAATTATTAACAAAGCTACGGGAATTCGAAATAAATAGGGACCTGCTAATGACTTTCTTAAAAGAAGCTGAAGAGCAGAGGAATCACTTGAAAGTGTTGCTAAAAGATGCTGAAAGAGATAGAGATCAACTAAAAGAAAAGTTGATTTTGGCAGAAGAAAAAGAAAAATGCCTAAAAACTGTGTTGTGTGGTTTATTTTTAGTGTTTGCTTTTTGGAAATGTGTAATAGGAATGTAGTCTGAATAAATGAAAGTATTTCTCTCTATTTATTGCACTCTTATATCTTTTATTTGTGATCGATAATATTACAAATCAACAGTGATAGCAATCTATAGTATTAAACATACAACTTTATTGTCAATAATTGACTGCTAAATAATTTTACTCCATAACGGTAAGAAACTAAAGCTAAGCAAAAATCACATACTATTAAAATATTGATTCATAAAGCCCCTTCATAATAAAACATGTTAAATTATTTCTCAAAACTACCATTAACCATATACAAAAACATCTATAATCTTTCAGATGTACATTTTTCTCCTCAAAACAGTAAAACAACAAACTAATTCAACAATTGTCTTAAAATGTCAAATACTTTCAAAATCATTGTCTTAAAATGTCAATACTTCAAAAACCACTTCAATTGTTTTTTTCGTCACCATTAATCTCACCATTGAGTTTCATAACAATACTCATCACATCCACTGAATTTTCAACACTGTCATCTTTTTCTTTCTCTTCTCCATCATCTACTGACTTCTCTTTTACTTTTTCTTCTTCCTTATTCTCTTCTGCCACTTCATCAATCACATCACATGCCACTTCATCAACAACATCAATTACCACTGGATCAACTGCACCTGCCACTTCATCAATAACATCAGCTGCCACTAGATCAACTGCACCTGCCACTTCATCACCTACCACTTCATCAATAACATTAGCTGCCACTGGATCAACTGCACATGCCACTTCATTAACAACATCAACTGTCACTGGAACAACTATCACTTCATCAACAACATTAATTGTCACTGGATTAACTGCACCTGCCACTTCATCAACTGTCATTTCATCGACAATATCACCTACCACTTCATCAACCATAACAACTCCTACTTCATCAACTGTAACATCGCAAAATATTTTGAGCTAAGACCCGAACCGTTCTTCGTAGTGAGTGAGATTTTTGCAAGGAAGTTAAAATTTCTTGAGTATTAAGGTCACTAGATGTAGCACCTTGAGTTCCAAGAAGAACTTAAGAGAAAAGCATTCAAGTCATTCCTGGTTTTCTTAAGTTTTGGGTTAATTTCAAATAGACATAACTTTTAGTAAAGGATGAGTTAGGAGACCCATAAGATAGTAAATTAAAGCCCTTAGAGTCCTCTTTCCAACGCCGCTAAGTTTGATCAATTCTGATCTCTGAGTAAAACGTTATGAGTGATTTACTAACGTCGTGCAAACCTAGCAGTAGCTCTGCGACGCGGAGCAAATACGGACCTCACTGCCTCGTGAAAAATAATTTTGACTCCCAGATCATTTTATTTATTTCTTTAGGAGTATTTTTGTCCTAAAAACCCTTAGAAGGTCATCTAAATTGCCCTAAACGAATAGAAAATCAGTTTTCACAAATCGAAACCCTCTCATCCACTCCAAAGATTCTACGCTCAAGAAAATCAAGAAACGCTAAGGCTAGGGTTCTTCTTCTTTAAAGGTTTTCCTTCAAGTTGCTTCAAGAGGATAATTCTTTCAGGTATGTAAGCTTCCATAGTATTGGGTTTTTTCACCCACACGCCAATCATGTTAATTTCAGCTTTAAATTCGTTCTAAAAGTTGAAGTTTTGATGTTCTTGTTATGTATTCATGAATTTGCTTTTGTTCTTGAATTGGGCTGAGATTGAGGAGTTCTTGAGGTTAATGTGTCGATTTATAGAGGGGTTAGAGTTAGATTCTAGTGTACATGTGTTGGGTATCTAAATCTAAAGAGAGATTGAGCAAAAGAATCGAATTTAGGTGATTTGAGGTGAGAAAATAAAAGATAGAAAAGTCGGGCAAATCTGGCACTTGGCTCCGTGTCGCGGACCTGCCTCCCCATTTCATAAGTTTGTCTTCGCGTCATGGAGAGGTCCGTCGCAACCAAATATTTTAATTCATCTCCGTATCACGAACTTGCTTCCAGACAGTGATTTCTTGATCATTTTTCATGTTTAACTATATAAAAATACTCCTAAACATCACGAGATCATTCCTATCACAAATCACAATCTTGAATTCATAAATCACATTCAAGGTAGAGTTGAGTGTCAAGTCTTGAGAATTATCTCAAACATTTTTTGAAAAAGTCCCTTTGAGTCCTTTGAGGAGTCTTCTACAACTTCTAATAACTTGTTTCAAGACTCGAGTAAGTGAGCATGAGAGTGAGGAGAATGTATTCATGAGTCTACACTATCACCTATAACCTTCATATCATGAACTATAACTCTTGAATTCATAATTCACATTCAAGAGAGAGTTAAGAGTAGAGTTCAAGAAAGCCTTTAAGTTCAATTGTGAATCCTTGAGATCAACTATTGATTTAAACTAAGTTTTGAGGAAGTAAGTAAGAGAATGAGAAGAGTCGTATATGCGAGTTCCATATTGATATTTTGACCCTTGAGTCAAGTCGTTCATGCCCATAACTTCCGCATGAACTCCATCAGTTTAGTATCTTTGAAAGGAGTAGTATCTTCAAGTTCTAAGTCTTGAGTATCGAGTTCCTAACCCTTCTGAGATTATAATCCTAATCATGGGACTATTACCTATTACCCATGAAGTCCATGAGTTGAGTTGTTCATGCCCATAATTCCGCATGAACATTATAAGTCGAACAATCTTGAGATTAGAAGTATCTTTGAGTCCTTGAGTTGAGTATTTCATGCTCATAATTCCGAATGAACCCTCTGAGTTGAGATTTCTTGAAATTAGTAGTATCATTGAAGTTCTTGAGTTCCAAGTATTTGAGTTCTATCTATGGTTATTGAAAATCTTGCATTGAGTCGTTCATGTCCATAATTCGGCATGAACCATATTTTAAGAAGTCTTTTACAAACGTTTTAACTTTGTTTTAAGACTTAAGTTTTGAG
>JAJOOS010023392.1:0-14250 GCA_029582725.1 Solanum chiquidenum
AGAAAAGGATTACTATTATTAGGATTACTGCGTTATGAGCTTATGGGGAACACATTCCTAGTTACTTTTAATAATCTGAATATAAATAAATACTTAGTTCAAAACTATCTTTTATTGTTTTTATTTATTTCAATTTAAATCCCCCCATTTTTATATAACGACTATCGAGTTAAATATTTGCTATTGATAATATTCTTCCATATTCTTTGTGGGATCGACCCCGACTCATAGTTAGGTAATATATTGCATACGATCGTTTATATTTCTTTTCAAGAAGTATATTTGAAAGTTATCAACCATCCTTCTTTCTCACAAATAAGACTGGAACGCCCCAAGGTGAGACACTTGGTCGAATAAAACCTTTCTCTAGGAGATCGTCAACTGCTCTTTCAACTATTTCAACTCTACTGGTGCCATTCTATATGGCGGAATAGAGATAGGACGAGTATCGGTAAGAATATCTATGCCGAAGTCTATTTCTCTCCCAGGAGGGACTCTGGGAAGATCATCTGGAAAGACTTCTGGAAACTCATTAACAACTGAAATTGACTGAATAGGTGGTGTCTCAGCACTGGAGTCATTAACTCGGACTAAGTGATAGACACAACCATTGGAAACTAACTTTCTCTCCTTAAGGTACGAAATAAAACGACCCTTAGGCACTGCTGAACTACTCCTCCACTCAAAAACTGGCTCATTAGGAAACTGAATCTTAATAACTCTAGTTCTACAATCAATTAAGGCATAACAATCATGAAGCCAGTCCATACCTAGAATAACATCAAAATCTACCATGTCTAACTCAACTAAATCAGTCATGGTACTCTTGTGATTGAGGTATCCATACCTAGAATAACATCAAAATCTACCATGTCTAACTCAACTAAATCAGCCATGGCACTCTTGTGATTGACGGATACGGTACAATCACGATAGACTCTCTCAGCTAGAATAGACTCACCAACAGGTGTAGAAACACTGAAGGACTCATGAAGTTTCTCCAGAAGAACATCAAAATTCATCACAACATAAGGAGTCACAAAAGATAGACTCACTCCTTGATCTAGCAAAGCATAAACATCAAAAGTAAAGACTTTGATCAGACCAGTGACAACATCTAGATAATTCTCTTGCTCTTGGCGACTACTGATAGCATATAGGCGGTTTACTCCTCCACCGGTCCCTGAAGTAGCTTTTCTAGGTGCAGCTCTGTCTGTTGGAGTAACTGAAAAAGATTGGGCTCTATTGCCCCTATTTCCATTTCCTTATCTGTTCTTAGGACACTCTTTCATGAAGTGACACTTTTGACAACTCTTGAAATATCCGTTAGAGCCATCGCGACAAACACCTGGGTGGTTCATACCACACTTAGCACATGTAGGATACCAATTACCTCCTTGTGCCACACTACCCTGAGACTGATGATCAGGTCTAGCTCTGAAATTCTGCGAATTCTGATTATTATACTCACTTTTATTCCTTGGTGTAGGTGAACTAGCAGATGATGTGGGAGGTCCCTTTTGCTTATGTTGAAAGGAACACCGGTTCACATTACTCCCTTGCTGCCCAGACTCATTCCCTGTCATAGCTTTCTTTTTTCTGAATTCTTCTCTATCCCTCAGTTTCTCTTCCTCAACCTGCTTCACATAAACCATAAGTCTCGCTATGTCCATGTCTCATACTAGCATAGCTTCCTTGCCCTCCTTACTTAACAGACGAGACAATCCAGCAACAAATAGAATCATCTTACTCTTCTTATTCGCAACCATCTATGGGGCATAATGGGAAAATTGGGTGAACTTCATACTATACTTATGAACACTCATTTATTCCTGTTTCAGAGTAAAAAATTCTCGTACCTTTGCTTCTCTCAATTCCCGGGGAAAGAAACACCCCAAGAAAGCACTCTCAAACACAGTCCAACTTAAAATCAGTGCACCCTTAGCTCTACACTTCTTCCATTGGTCAAACCAAATTCTAGCGACACTCGTCAGTTGATATGCAACTAGTTCCACTCGCTCAGAATCAACAACACGCATAACCTCAAACACTTTATGTAGTTCCTGTAAAAAGGTTTTGGGATCCACAGTGACACTTGAACTAGTGAAGCTTGGAGGATTCATCCTTAAGAACTCACGGATCCTAGAAGTACCAACCACTTCTTGTTGATTCTCTCTCTATCCAACTTGATTGGTCACAACTTGACTCAACATCCAGATAGCTTCCCGGAACTCAACATTGGTGACCTCTCATTGGGGTTTCACTTCAGGTGCATTAGGTACCCCTTGCTCCTCAACAGTTCTCCTAGCAGGACGACCTCAGACAACTCATCGTGGAGGCATGATCTAAAAGACGCGGAAAAGCACGAATTAGAAAGAAACTTTTATATAGACAAACTCTATCGCACGAAATGAATATGAAACAAGTGAGATAGTTCCTAAAATGTTGGAGCCTCCTAATTATAGATGTGGCGTGCTTCACACCGATAACTAGGACTCTACAGACACGACTTCATAGACTTCATAGGACTCTTGAACTATGTGCTCTGATACCAAGTTTGTCACGCCCCGAGCCTACACCCTGGGTGGGACTGGCTCTCAAGAACCATTGCTGCCCCAAGCGAACCCTTGGCCTGGCTAGACTCTCAGCGGAAGACTTTCTCAATAGAAAATGTGCTTAAATAAACTGTTTGAATAGATAAACTGAGAATGTTTTAGAAAATAACATTCAACTTAGCCAAAATGGCAACTTAAATCTTTAAAATCAAACAATTAAAATATCAAGACTAAAGAACTCATATCTAACTGTCTATGAAGCCTCTAGATACTAAGAGGGATGTCGGGTCAAGACCCCAGATCATCCTAACAACTGAAATAACCAAAAGCAATAAAACAAAACATAACCAAAAGGATCCTCCGAAAAGCAAGAAGACTCACCAACTGACTCTGAGTGCTTGAATGGATCAACAAGGTCCTGGATGCTCATCTTGGTTACCTTTATCTACATCATAAAATGATCCAGGCCAAATGGCAAAGTACATTGAATGTACGAGCATACGATGGGAAAACTAAACATGACATCAGCTTTAATTGAATTCTGAAAGAAACAGTTACCTCAGCTTTACTCAACTCAAAGGGAAAATTTGTTCACTGGAAGAGCAAGTCCGCGACGCGGACTTTCATGCCAATTTCTGCTCGACTTTTTCCTCCTTCATTTTCTAACTCCAATTGGCCTATATTTAATTTTTTTCTCAAATCCTCTTTAGATTCAGATACCCAGTACATGAATACAAGAATCTAATCAAACATAACTCTAAAATCGACATGATTCCATCAAAAACTGAACAATCCCATCAAATCTCAAGAACTAAATCCAATTTCAAGAACATAATTCAAGAACAGCATACTTTCAACTTTCTAGAAATGAATTTCGCTGAAACAAATATGATTGGCGCGTGGGTGTATGAACCCAATGCTATAAAAGTCTCACATACCTCTTTAGGGATCAACCCTTGGTGAAATGACTTCAATTCCGCAAGAAATCTCCAAGAACATTTGACTTTTCTCCTCTTGAGTTCTTTCTCTAAAAATGCTAGCATGAAATCCTTGAGTGAGTAAACTGAACTAACTTAGTTTAGACTCCAAATAATTTACTTAAAACGGATTTAATTAATTGGGTAATGAAAAGACCAAAATACCCCTTTAAAATCCGGGTAACTTTCCTTGTTCAGACAGCCCAACTTCAAACGGGCATATCTCCCTCATACGAACTCAAAAATGAGCAAACTCGGTGGCGTTGGAAAGATAACTTAAATATATTTGATATAGTATCTTTTATCTCACCTAAAGCATCCTGTGCTAATAGTTATGGATGTTTGAAGTTGACCTAAAACTCATGCTTAGCTTAACTTGTCAAACTTTCCAAATTTAATTATTTCCAAAAACCCTTACTTTAAAATTCTAGTTCTTTCAAATAGCGGGGTGTTACAGTGGTATGTTTGTGGCTGCTTATGAGGCTAAGTTCCTTGCTTTGTCTAGTTATGCTATGCAATTGGTGACTACTAAGGAAGAGATGATTTGTCTATTCGTCAGGGGACTAAATTCTGAGTTACAGGTATTGTCTATACACATGACTTCTGCGGGGAATTTTTTTAATGAGGTAACAAATTTTGTAAAGAAAGTGGAGGGGGTCAGGCAAGACGGTCAGGCGAAGGTATTGGCCATGAAAGCGAAGAGCACATGTAAGTTTCAGGGTTCCTACTTTAGAAGTTTAGGTAGGCCGACACTTGCATCCCGACCAATTCAGTCTGCTACGCCTGCTTCTATAGGTAATTACTCGAGAACTCCACCTCAGAATTTGATTCAGGATCGACAGGGAGCCACACCTTCGATGGGCATCATGGCATATTTCGATCGCACCTGTTATAATTGTGGAAAACCTAGCATATGAGGAGAGATTGTCCCCATTCGTGTTGGATTCCGTGCAGCAGTAGACTAGAGCAGTGGTACCCACGGGAAATGGTAATAATGGTCGAGGGAGTCTATAAGGTGAGCGAGGAGGAAATTAGTGAGGTAGTGGAGGTCGGGGTAATGGTAATGCCGGAAGAGGTCTGGTGTAGCCAGGTAGGGAAGTCGCATGTCATGATGATAGGGCTCAGTGTTATGCCTTTCCGGGTAAGACCGAGGTGGAGGCGTCTGATGTAGTGATCACAAGTACTATTCTTGTCTATGACCGGATGACTAATGTGTTATTTGATCTAGGTTCTACTTATTCTTATGTGTCCGTTCAGTTTGCCTTGGGATTTAATATGATTTGTGATGTACTTGAAGCCCCTATCCATGTTTCTACCCCGAGAGTCTTTAATAGTCAACCATGTCTATCGTGCTTGTCCTATTTTTTTTTATGGGTTTACAGACTTGGGCTGATTTGGTGATTTTGGATATGACTGACTTTGATATAATCTTAGGCATGACTTGGTTGTCCCCCTGTTATGTTGTGTTAAATTGTAATACGAAATCTGTGTCTCTAGATATCCTCGGTAGGGAAAAATTAGAGTGGGAAGGGGTGTACAAGACTAAGCTAGCTAAGATCATATCCTTCATTCGAGCTAGGAAACTGGTAGGGCAGGGTTGTTTGGCTTACTTAGCTCATATTCAAGATTTTGTAGTTGAGTCCCCCTTTATTGAGTCTATTCTTTTGGTGTCAGAATTTAGAGAAGTGTTTCCTACTATTTTTCCTGCTATGCCTCCGGATAGAGATATAGATTTCTACATTGATTCGGAACCTGGTACCCTCCCCATTTCTATACCTCCATATAGCATGGCCCCGGTAGAGTTGAGAGAGCTTAAGACTCAAATTTAGAAACTTTTTAATAAAGGGTTTATCCGTCTTAATGCTTTCCCGTGGGGTGCTCCTGTCTTGTTTGTAAAGAAAAGGGATGGTAATATGAGGATGTGTATAGATTACTGGCAATTGAATAGGGTCACCATTCGAAACAAGTACCCATTGCCTCAGATAGATGATATTTTTGAACAATTGCAAGGTGCATCAATTTTCTCTAAGATTTATCTAAGGTCCCGTTATCATCAGTTGAAGATTAGGCCAGAGGATGTGCTCAAAATGATGTTTAGGGTCCACTATGGGAACTATGAGTTCCTAGTTATGTCGTTCGGGTTGACAATTGCGCCTGCATCATTCATTAGTTTGATGAATGGTGTGTTCAAACCATTTCTCGATTTGTTTTCTATAGTTTTTATTGATGATATTCTGGTTTATTCAAAAAGTAAGAAAGAGCATGCCGACTATATTCGTATTGTTCTAGGTGTTCTTGGGAAACAAAAGTTGTATGCAAAATTTTCTAAGTGTGAATTTTGATTAAATTCAGTTGCCTTCTTGGGGAATGCAGTTTCAAGGGAAGGGGTAATGGTAGATCTCCAAAAGATTGAATTATTTAAGAATTGGGTTCGGCCTGGCTCTGTGATTAAAGTTAGGAGTTATGTGGGGCTCGCTAGCTACTATTGTTGATTTGTGAATAACTTTGCTTCTATTGCCACACATTTGACTAGATTGACTAAGAAAGAGGTACCCTTTGAATGGACTGAAAAGTGTGAAGAGAGCTTCCGAAAGCTCAAGACTCTTTTGACTACAACAGATATTCTAGCACTACCGGTGGAAGGTAAGGATTTTGTTGTTTATTGTGATGCTTCCCATTGGGTTTGGGTGTTGTGTTAATGCAGGATAAGAATGTCATAGCTTATGCATCACGACAGTTGAAGGTGTATGAAAAAAATTATCCAACACATGATTTAGAGTTGGCAGTGGTAGTGTTTGCTCTTAAGATCTAGCGACATTATCTCTATGGTGTCAATTGTGAAATGTTTACTAATTATCATACCTTGCAGCATGTGTTTACTTAAAAGGATCTGAATTTGAAACAGCAAAGGTGGATGGAGTTACTCAAGGATTATGATGTGACCGTCCAGTATCATCCGGGCAAGGCTAATGTGGTGGCAGACGCGCTAAGTTGGAAGGCGGTGAGTATGGGTAGTCTAGCTTGCTTGAGTGTATCCAAGCAACCTTTAGGTACGGAAATTCAAACCTTGGAGTCTAAGTTCATGCAGTTGGGCATCTCAGGAAAATGTGGGGTGTGTGCTAACTTTGAAGTAAGGGCCACGTTTATTGAGGAGATCAAGGCCAAACAGTTTGAGGATGAGCATTTGAAAGAGCTCAAAAACAAAACAGCGTCTGGAAAGGCACAAGAGACCATTGTTGATGCGGGGGGTCCGCTCAACTTTAAAGAAAGGATTTGTGTCCCCAGAATGGGAGACTTGATTTAGAATTTATTGACAGAATCTCATGGTTTGCGGTATTCCATTCATCCGTGTGTGACCAAAATGCACCGAGATTTGAAGCGACTTTATTGGTGGCCTGGCATGAAGAAAGATATAGCGGAGTTTGTGGCTAAGTGTTAAAATTGCCAACAAGTAAAATATGAACATCAAAGGCCTGCAAGTTTGCTTATGAGAATGCCAATTTCAAAATGGAAGTGGGAAGTAATAGTTATGGATTTTGTGGTTGGTCTTCCCAAGATTTTGGGAGAGTATGATTCTATTTGGGTAGTGGTTGATAGATTGACTAAGTCATCCCATTTTATTCCGGTCAAAATAGATTACAATGCTCAACAGTTGGCTTAGGTTTATGTAAAAGAGATAGTAAGGCTGCACGGGGTGCCCCTTTATATCATCTCAGATCGTGTTACACAATTCACATCGAGTTGTGGAGGAAATTACAAGATGAATAGGGCACACAACTCACTTTTAGAAAAAATTTCCATCCACAGAAGGACAAACAATCAAAGAGGACTATTCAAGTGTTAGAAGACATGTTGAGGGCATGTGTGATTGACTTTGGAGGGCATTGGTATAGGTTCCTACCGTTGTGTGAGATCTCCTATAATAATAGTTATCACTCCAACATATATGTGGCACCGTTTGTGGCACTCTATGGAAGGGGATATAAATCACCCATAGGATGGTTTGAGTCTGGAGATGTGAAACCTTTGGGGGTTGATTTAGTGAAGGATGCTCAAGATAACGTGAGGAGTATTCAAGCTAAGCTTTTAGCAGCCCAAAGTAGACAAAAAAAATATGCACACCATAAGATAAGAGACATGGCATTTCAGACCGGTGAGAAAGTTCTTTTGAAAGTATCACCTATGAAAGGGGTGATGAGATTTGGCAAGAAGGAAAACCTTAGTCCTCGATACATTGGTCCATTTTAGATTGTTGATTGTGTAGTATCGGTAGCGTATAGATTGGCTCTACCTTCCAACCTATCCGGAGTTCATCCGATATTTCATGTGTCCATGTTGAAGATATATCATGGTGATGGGGATTACATTATAAAATGGGACTCAGTGTTGCTAGACAAAGATCTTCAGTATGAGGAGGAACCGTTTGCAATTCTTGATCGTGATCTACGGAAGCTGAGAACCAAAGAGATTAAGTCTGTGAAAGTTGAATGGAAGCATCGTCCAGTTGAGGAAGCTACTTGGGAAACCGAGAAGGACATGCGAGACAAGTATCCTCAGTTGTTCGTCGATTCAGGTACTACTTTACCCTTACTTTATCCCGTTTTTCCTAGTTTGTCACTCGAGGACAACTGATGGGTAAATTGGTATCTATTGTAACGACTCATTCCAGTCGTTATAGAAAACCTAACGGGAAAATTTTTTGGGCCAGAAAACTTTTTTGTAGTAACTTGAAATTTCCTAGCGTAGTCAAGATTTGGACGAAATTGGAGTCAGTGAGGTCTAGGGAAATCTGGTAACAAATGAGAAATCTAATAATGAAATTGATCACATGAGTAGATAGCTAAGACGTTAAAGAAACCGTACGACTTTACAGAATCAAATTCGGGCGAGTAGAACTGCCGAAACTGATCTTAGCATGAAAGGATAGTTTGTGAGTGTCATGGGTTGAACGTGTGTTGTGAAATGGGGGTTTGGAACTCTAATTTCGACGTTATGTCTTCGTGTAAGTCTCCAGGGCGAGATTTATTCTTCTAGGGCGGGGCCGCTGTGGCGGGATGGGGGATGCCATAGCTGTCCAGTCGCGACTTAAGTCAGAAATAAACCCCAAAAAATGTCATTATTCTGCAAATGTCATTTTTAAGAGTTAGGAGATGAACCAGGGCAACTTCTTAACAGTTTTTCACCATTCTTGAGGCAAAAGGTAAGATTTTTACTCCCCAAATCCATTTTTCGATCCGTAGAATATAAATTCATGGGTAATTATTGTTAGGGAAGGGTTTTAAACTGTTTTAGATGGTGGTATAAGTCTTAGATGCACCTTAGGATCATAATTTGGGTCTTGGGTTTGTCATAATCTGGGTAAATTAGACCTTAATTATTGATTCACGTATTGAATTGTTTGTTTGTAGACCAAGAACAAGTGGAAAGAATCCAGAAAGGGAAGAATCAAGTTTCTTAGGAGGGTTCAAGCTTTGTTTGAGGTAGGTGATGGTTTTGATTTCATGTTGGTATGATGTATGTTAGTAATTACTTCATTTTAATGCATGTATGTATGCGAATGTTACATTATTGATCACACTAATCGTAAATGAGTATAAATGAATGTTTGTATGCCATGAATCAACACTTGATTGCATGATTATGAGAATGTAAATTGTGATTGTGATTGTGGCTTGTTGAATGGATCAGGTGTTACATTCCAACACAGTAACTTGGATCGGGTGCCACGTTCCGGCGCATATATGGGATCAGGTGTTACGTTCGGCACACTAAATTGGATTGGGTACCACGTACCAGTTCACTAACAGTTTGGGTGTGGGTTCCATGAGAGGATCTTTGACTTGTCATACAGATGTATTTTGAGAATATGGAATTGTTCTTTGTTCATGATAAGATGACTTATATTGTATATGTTCGGTATATGCCTATTTTATTATTTTGTGGTTACTTGAATATATTTTACTTATTGGAATAGCTGTGTGATCCTACTAGTATACTGTGGTTTTGTACTGATACTGTACTTGCTCTTTCTTTGTTGAGTTTAGGGCATCTTCAGGCGACTACTGACAAACCTTATTTAGAAGACCAATGATCGATTCGAATTCAAGGGTGAGCTGATGAGTCTAAGATTTAGACTTATTTAGGGATTTCTATTTAGTGTCCTCAAATGCTTATTTCGTGCCAATAACTGATGTAAAACCCTAATTTCCAGGTATATGGATTGAGGAACAAATCAAGGACACAAATTTGCAAAAAGGAATGAAGCAAGCTGAAAGAATGAAGAAAAGCAAGCCTGGTGATCGACAAGTCCACTTGGCGAGTCGCTGAATGGCTACTTGACCGCCTAAAGTTCCAGTGTGCCAATCACTGAAGGAAAGAACCAAGTTGGCGAAAGAAAGGAGCAGTCAGCGGATCGCCAAATGGTTCCGCGATGCAGTGTTGGATCGCCCAAAGTTACAAACCTTGAGGTTGCTGAAGGCAAAGGCAGGAGGGCGATGGAAATGACCAAATGGCGGATCACCGAGTAGTTTAGCTATACCAACTTACTTTGCCGAATGACTCTTCGGAGTACAATTTGGCAACTATAAATACGTTTTTGAACATTGATTTTAGAATCAATTAGTATCTGATAGCATAATTTTGAGTCTATTATTAAGTTCTGAAGTGGGAGACAAGTTTTCTCTAGTTTTCCTTTAGCTTTGAAGAATTGAAGTTTTTCACTTTTGAGAAATTGGAAGTAGGTCTTTCAGATTCTTTGAATTGGACCATTGTAAAGACGAAATCAATCTTACCCAGCTGATGGCAACTCAATTTGGTAACAATTTTTATCTTTTTATAATGTCTAGCTAAAACTCCAATTATTGGGGTGTGATTATGGGTTAATTTAGTTTATGGGTATTGTTAATTGTTAGTTTAAATACTATTTAGAAGTGAGTTCAAACATTAATTGTGGTTTAATTTAAGAATTGTAGTTGCAAATGCAGTTCTACCCTTGTGTTTTTGGCCTGCTCGAGAGAGAGGTTTTAAAACTAAGATTATTGATTGATGGTAGGTGGTTATTGGGTTGTCATGGGCTCAGCTCGAGAGTGTGAATCCTAAACCCAATTCCACACAATCAGCTTAAGAGAGTGAATGGACTAAGGTGTGGGCTGTTCTTATTTTGCATGCTTGTTGATGTTCGAGATAAATCAACTTAATTCGGGGTAAATTGTTGGAGAGAAAGTTTACCTCCTCTATAGTGTAGCTTACTCACTAATATTTAGCTATTTTCTAATAGTTGCAATCACCCATATGTCTATATTAGCTTATAGTTGAATCACATCCCAATAACTCGTCTCATTATTGTTATTTTGTATTGTTTTCCACTGTTTGTAGTTGATAATTTCAATCCAAAACCCCTATTTGGAATTCGTGTCACCCCCTGATTTGAATGATGTCTTTATTCGATAACTTCTATTCCTATGACTGATTTGACCATGTTCACACTTTACTATTGAATTTCAAACACGTACCGCTCCCTGTGGAATTCAACCCCAACTCATTTAGTTGGGTTATATACTGATTAACGATCGTTGACGCTTAGAATTGGTTGAAGTGTCTTTGAAACGTTATTAATCTAAATGGTGCCATTGCCGGGGAGTGGGGTTGTTTAAGATTCTTTTGGTGAAGTTGAATTTTGTTCTCTTTGGTTATAGTTGAATTTACTTACTTTCAGTTTTGGTTTTCATGTTGCTTGTTTAGAACAGAAGAAAGGAGCATGTCTTGTAGCAACGGTAACCAAGTGAGCCACACTTCTTCGAAAATGATGATCCTTAGGGATAACATCCTAAGTTTCAGGCAATTGGAGGGTGAGGCAATCAATGAGTTGTGGTTGAGATTTAAGGCACTATTGCAGCAGTGCCCAACTCATGAAATTCCCGATAAGATGCTATTGGATTGCTTCTATAGAGGTCTTGGTCCTAAGAACAAAGGAGTGACTGACCAACTTTCTTCGGGTGGTCTCATACGAGTACCCTATGCAATAGCAGCCCACCTCCTTGATCACATGACTCAGACCAATGAGGAGACAGAGAAGGACCATGTCTTGGCCACACTGTTGACTGAGCTGGATCTCTTGGAAAGAAAGATCATTAAATTGGAAGTACCGCACCAAAAGAAAGATAGTACATTCCCCCTTATGAGCACAGAAAGTCCAAGGAGTACGAGGGTGGACAAGTAGAAGAGATACTCTCACTCATTCTCCACAAAGTCGAAGAACAATAAAAGTGTTGAAAGAGATAAAAGAGAATGCCTCAATGTTGGATCAGATGAGTACTTCTAATTCCATATCTTTTCACCTACTGGAGACCCAAATGGGTCATATGTTATCTTGTCTCTACCCCCAAAAATAAGGGGGACTGCCTAGTGACACTAGGGCAAACCCCATGAATCAAAGTTAAGTGGGGACTTACGTCATGCCACGACATTAACTAAGGCACTTCTCGGGAGGCAACCCAAGTTTTTATTTGCTTTATTTCTATTTTTTGAATAACGTGTGTTGATTGTGTAGTTGAAAACGTTGAATATGTTTGAAAAGTGCAGGTTGGCGAGCAAAATGTCCAATCCGTGACTCGCCGAAGAGGTCGGCTAGCCTGACTTAGACCATCGTTGGACTCAACAAATTATGAAATTGGAGTCTGTAAAATTTGGCAGGCCCATGGACAAGTCGGCAAATCGCCGAAAAGGTCGACATGCCCGATTTTATCTGCCGTTTGGACCCCCATATTAACTGGAGGTACTGTAAAACTTAGCAAGGCTAGTACCCACTCGGTGTGTTGCCGAGTGGTTCGGCGAGGTCTACTAATATCGCTGAAAGGGAGCAAATTGAATGGTTTTGAAAGGCCAAAGGTTTAAAAGTTCAAACTCTTTCACATTTCCTCACCTTTTAACTTCACAAAATCACACCCGCACTATATTTTTGATATTTTTTCATTTTTACTGCTTTTTAGTCGTTAAATCTGTGTTCGGAGTTGGATACTTCGCGCCTAGCTTTACAAATTCTCATATTCGGCATTAAAGGTTGGTTTTCTGAACCCCAAACTCGTATTTAGCGGTTAAACGCATTTGCAATTGTATTGTTCCTATTGATGTGTATTGGGCCTCTCTGAAATTGTGTTTGTGTGCCTGTTTTATCAATACCATGCCTTGAATGCCTAAGTTGTTGATTTCCCGAATTGCATGCCTTAAAATTGATCATAAATTGTCGGGTTGTGCTTAATTGTTGTTGGGTCTAGTCGGGTGAAGTCTGAGTAACCCAAATTATGCTAAATGGCATGCTTTGCCTAATGATGGAGCGTTTGACGTCATTCTTAAGGGCTAAAGTCGTCAAATGGCCAATTTTGGCCAAACCGAGGAAAGTCTGAGTACCCCGATGGCATGGGTCTTATGGGTGTAAGTCTAATTGAAAATGTATTTGTTTTGATTTTGTTTTCGGGGGCTGTGGGGTTGATTTTGGAAGTTGGGGTTGAAAATGGCACGTTGGGCAGTTTGGCGAGTTAGGTCGAGCTCGCCGAACCACTCGGCGGTTCACTGAGTCCCCCTTTATCTCCTTTAATTTCATGCTATTGTTGAGTTTAGGTTCTGTAACTTTTGGCGAATAGCTTGAGTTTGCTGAGTGCACTCAGTGACTCGCTGAATGTCTTTTTTGATTGCCATTTCTGCATCCCCAACCCCTAAAATACACTGTAACTTTCGGCAGGCTTGTCAGTGCTGGCCGAAAGGCCTTTCCCATCGCCGACAGGCTATTTTTCTGGAATTTTTTTTTTAGCCAATCTTTCCGGCGAGCCCGATCTTGCTCGCCAAAATGATTCGGCGACTCGCCGATCGGTTCGGCGAGTCTTTCAGCAATATGATGTCTGCACTTTTCTTGAATGATTCTAACTCTTTTTGGTGTGTTTTGCAGATATGGCTAGACAAAAAGTGGGAGGTAGAGACATGCCGCCCCGCAAGAAGGTGAAGGAAATCACAATAAATGAGGATGCAATTGCATCTAGGGCAAAGACAACCAAACTTCCTACCACAGGTGGGAAGGGCAAAGGGAAAGGCAAGGTACCTGCTCCCGCTTCACAGGAGGTCAGCTCCGACAGTGACGGAATGTATGCCACTCACCTCACCACTTCTGATAATGAAGGTGAGCACCAGGATCCTCGGGCTACCACTTCTGAGCCTGAGGATGATGAGATATTGATGGCCCGGAGTGCTGAAGTGTGCTCCAAGATAATGCATGATTCGTCTAGGATCAGGGTGCTAGAGACTCATACTTTTCTTCCCGCTCTAGACCAGGCTGTGGTACCTGCACCACTTGCACAAGGTCCTCCTCCCGGGTCTATGAATAGACAGAAGACTGAGGGATTGAGGACCATCATCGAGGAGAAGAGGTTCATACTGATGAAGTAATAGATAGACACCCAGAGATTATGAGCTGCTTGAAGTCCCATAAGTTCCAGATATTCACTAGACCCTGTGGCCCTTATATTCCAAATTGGGTCTGGAAATTCTACACCGTCTACGGAAATCTGTGCCACAAAGGAAGAAACAGGGCTGTAACGACTCGGAAAATGATAGAGTAAAACTAGAGCCTCACATGTGAGTTTGGAGTCGAGAACTAATGAAATGATTATATTTGAATTTGACCCAAAAAGTTGTTAAAAATGTGCTTCGGAAACATCTTTAATTGTAAT
>JAJOOS010023394.1:0-11562 GCA_029582725.1 Solanum chiquidenum
GCGATATCTTGAACCAACATCCTAACACTCCCGGCTTCATCTTTGTCCTCCGAACACCTTTCGTTCATCAACATTCTTGAAATAACATTATTTGAAACCCTTAGAAGCTCAGCTTCAACATCTACCTCTTCACCAGACTCCGCTTTTTGTAAGAGTAATTCAATAAAACGCTTTATTTCATCGCGTCTTACTGGTAAAAGCATGTCTAATGTTCGAGCTCCAAGGAGCTCGGACATGCATAATTTCTTCATGAACTTCCAGTAAACACCGTAAGGCGCAAAGGAGAAGTCTTGTGAACCATAAGTTAAGTAATCAACTACTGATGTTTGTGGTCGATTTAGAAAGGATGTTTCATGTGTTTTGAGTACTTCTTTAGCCATTTCGGGTGATGAAACTACTAGACAAGGGACGGATCCAAGATTTATATGAATCAAAGGCCCATAACGAGTCGAAAGCCTATGAAGTGCTTGGTGAGGAATAGGAGATAGGAGGTGTAAGTGACCGATGATTGGTAAACCAAACGGGCTTGGTGGAAGGTGACATATGTTCCGTTTACGAAACACAACATATTTAAGAAATAAGGTAGAAAATAGCCAAATAAGGAATAATAACAAGTAGCCTTGAATATCCACCATTTTCGATTCGATGCAGAGTTTTTTAGTTGTTAAGTTATAGTAAGACTGAGAAATATTCGTGTTAGTTGTGCACCTATTTATATTATGGAATTATATTGTATTGTATGATTTTTAGAAACGATTAACTAGACATAAACATATATCCAATATGTCTTCATCATGATGTATAAAAATAAAAATAGACATCAAGGCCGGCAAACAAAACTAAATTATTTTAATGAGGACTCTGAATAACGTTACACTATATCAAAAATGATATAATTAATTAACGATAATAGCTTAACTCTAGTTAAATAATATAATTTTTTTCTGACAATTTAACACTCTTTTTTAATGTCCCTAAAGACTATACCAACATTAGATCCAACGATAATTAACTAATGTTGATAATTTAAGGCTTTAGAATTATTTTCATGTGTATATTTATTATCGCTAAAAGTTATTTTTGGTTGCCATGATATTGTCCCATTACATTGCCTAAGCAAGACCATGTCCTGTGAATTAGGAAAAAATTAATGATTGCCGAATAATATTGTAAGTATTTTTTTTAAAAAAAAAGTAGAAAAAAATATTATGTGATCAAACGGCAATTTGTTGTTTGTCGAATATAAAAGAGGTAGCTCAGAAATATTTTATTTTCATATGATGTCAATTGGAATTAGTACTAGAAAAATGAGGCCATATTTTGTTAACTCAGTCAATTTGCCCATATTTAAGTGGATTGAAAGAATGATAGTTTAGATGGGTAATATTTGAGTTTCAACACATATTCAATTGATAAAAATATTGATATTCGTAGATCAAATATGAGTTTGCCAAACTAGTTATCTTTCCACATTTGCTCATTCAAAACTATTGATAGTTATTTGAAGATAATAATAGATAAATATGTCTTTTACTTTGACTTCAGACGGTAAATATCTCCATCAACTTTATGTGTCCAATTAGCTTAAGCAAAATTATATATATATCTTTTAATTTTTATAAATTTAAGTGTCTATTTATGCACATTTAATAAGTTGAAGTCAAATTATATGACATATTTATGTATTATGTGTTACAGGAAAATTTGGCTAATTTTGATCAGATCCCAATGTGCACATGTAGAAAGTGTACATGCAACCTAGGATCAACTTTAAAAATTATGCAGTTTTTTTTTCACTAATCAATTTGAAAAAAAAATACTTTTATTAAAATTAAAATGGTACTATCTTGTTCCTAATTACTTATCCACTTTTGAATTGACATACCTATTAAGAAAATAATTATTGATATAGTGAATTTACTATTTTACCCCTATTAATTATGAAGTGGGCGAATTAAAAACTTAAGATTTTCAAGAAGTTTTACTTTTTCAAAGTAATTAATTGAGGGTATAATAGGTAAAAAAAATGTCCTTTCTTGATTTGTCAAAATGGACAAGTAATTAAGGACAACTAAAAAAGGAAAAATGGACAAATAATTAGGGACAGAGAGAGTATTTTGTGCTTGATCAATATTTCAAAAGTACTTATGGGAAAAATAAAATTAAATTCTAAAAAATAACTTTTATTATTGCTCAAAAATACTTAAAAATACTTTTAAAAAATTTCTCTAAAAATTTTGCCTAACACCTTAACTTTTTTTTAAAAATAAATAAAAATTTTAAAAATACTTTTGACTTTTCCATTTTTAACTTAACACATCTATTAAGAAAATAATAATTGATATAAAAAATGGAAAAATTCTAAGTTTAAAGTTAAATTATGAAAATATCCTTCACTAATTTTTTTAATTAAAAATGCCTTTAACTAACTTATAAAATTAAATTAATAATACCAATTAAATAAAATTAAATACATAATCAGATATTTCTCATTTCTTGATAAGCTTCAATTGTTAACCTTTTCATAATTCATTTATCTGCCTAATTCCCTTCGCCAACTCTTACCTTTGCCTTTACTCATTTTTTTCATAATTCATTGATGATTCTTTTCAACAACCTAGGTGAACATTTTCAACTCTTTTTTTCTCTTCCATTTATTTCAAATTTTCCTTTATAGTGTGAATTTGTACGATGTTATTTCCCCTAATTTTGTGTCTCTTTTTTTTTTTTTTTTGTTTATTTTAACTTAAGTGTTTGCGTCCTACCATATTATAATGCAAAAAAGGAAATTAGCTTTTTATAGTATTTTGAAATATAAATTTAATTATTATAGTGTATTTCAGAATATCTCTATGTAGTGATTGTTGTATTGATTCTTTTTCAAAACAACATTGGAAGTTTCTCAATGAATCGAAGGGATTATTGTGAGGTATGATTGATAGTACTCATGAGAAATACATATTCTTATTATGCTTACGGTTTGAAATTTTAGGGGCATCTATATTGATTCCTTATAGATTTTATTATGTTCATGATTATTTAAGAGGAGGTAAATACTTATCTGCACCAATTATATCAAATAAATAATACTATTTTTTATCATAATTAAAAGAGAAATAAATATTTAACTATTGGTATTTGTTTGTGATAACTATGTTTGTTACGACACAATTATCTCCTCATATATTTATTGATGTAACCACGAATAAGGATCATATACAAATATTAAAAGCATATAAAATATATATTATATCACTATATGTATCTTATTATGTGAAAAGAACTAAAATGAAATAAATAAATAAAAATACATGGACAATCAAATAAGAATAAACAGCTAATAGCACATGAACGGGTATAGTTTATATTTATCGAGTTTAATTTTTAAATTTTTTAATAATTTTGCTGTGAAGAAAAATTATAGAACAAACACATTAAAGGGGTAAACTTTATAATATTATAAATTACATAACATAATGTAAATATTTTCTTGCACTCAGTACTCTATATTTCAAGAAAATTGTGTTTCAAACATTAAAACAAGAAAAGAAGAGCTAAATTATCAAGTCTCTTCTAACTTTATATATATAGATACACACATGTCGCGCATACAAAATAAATATCTATTTGAGATACAAAATAAAATATTCAAAATCATGAATTAGTCCAAAAGAATTGTGTTTGTAGTTGTAAACAAATAGGAGAAATGATTTGAGAGAAAAAAACATTTCCACTATTTAGGAGATTGAAAATGATAACTAATTGTGAATAATCTAACTAGTAGTTGACAATTGTAATTTCTAAAGATTTGATGTGAGATATTGAATTCATTGTTGAAAAAGTTTAAAAAAAAATTAACACTCAATTTGAATAGCATCATATTAAGTCTTTTAAAATTGATTTATAACTGAAAATGAATAAATCATTTGCAAATTGTAACAACTGAAGCTTAACAATAGCTTCAAAAATAATAATATAAAGAACACATTTTAGTGGTTTTCTTCACATAAATCATTTAACCCTATCAAAAAATATGAGCAACAACAACATATAAATTATTACCCTTATTAATAAGTGAACAAGGATAGGACCAACACAACAAGTACTTATTATACCGAGAGATTGTGAGTAGTACCTTATATTTGGGCTCATTTTATTTGGCAGGTGTCATTGTCCTATATCTGCTAATTACACGTTTATTGTTTTGTCTATATAAGGTAAACACGCGTAATATTTTACATCTAAAAATTACTGTATTTCTTTTTTCACAGATGTTCTTTGAGATTTTCATTTACTAGCTAAGATACACTGTTTACTTCTACTGAACCATATTTGTGATCAATATATGTGTAGTATTATCATTATGATTTCCTATTGCCTTTATGTTTTTGGATCCCCTAGAGAATGTGAAATCAAATGTTGTAACACTTATTCTTTGGATGGTTTTGGTGTACTGAGATTCGCATTGAATGTTACTAAAAATGTATTATCGTTCGAGGTTCTTGAGAATTATATCAATAGTTAACGAAAATTTACATAAGGCAGAAATTAGGACTTAGGATATATAAATTCTTCTCGAGTGTAATAGTGACATATTGTAATTCATTGTTGACTGATGAAAACCATATACAATCAGGTTCACAGTTTTTTGCTTAAGACAACTCCTTGACATTGTCAACGGGGTTCTTGAGAATTAATTCAATAGCTATCATACATGCCTTGTGAAGTTCAATGAGGTCATTTGTTTGCTTAACTAGGACCAACTATGGTCTATGCACAAAGGTGGAGTTACAAGTTTGACTATCATAATGAAGTCAAATTTCTGAATCCATAACTAGAGCAACTAAATGCAGGATCGATAAAAATGACATTTGTGTCTCAATCTCAAGCAAGTTAGAGTCAACTATACAAATCCTCACTTTCCATGTCGTCCATCAAAGTCTTGAAAGAATTTTTTTCAAAGTATCAACTACCAACAAGTACAAGTGTAGCTAAATGTAGGATTTCCATTGTCCTTTTTTGCCAGTCTAGAATTGCCTGAGCAGAATCACTTTCTGGTATACTTTCTGCAGGCCACATCGGAAGAATAATGTAGACCGTAAATCTCTCCTCTGCTTGAATCTTGCTCACAATCTTGAGTGAGATCTCCTTTGGGATAAGATGCAAAGCTCCGTTGTCCTCGAGCTTGATATCATTTGCAGGCTTCCAACCGTAGCAACTTCCAATAAAGTATTGGTTTTCAATGTAAATGAAATTCTTAGCTCGACGAATGGCACTAATGTATGCATCGTGGATACTTTGATCAATGACGTTGTTTTTTCCAGTAACAAGGCCTACCTTGAAGCTCCTTCGGGGTTTACAAGGAAGTCAGTAACAACACCACCATCAATAGACCGAATTATTTAAACATTCCAGGTTTCTCTATCCCTTGATGTTGTACGAATAATAAACTTATCAAGCTCATTCATTGAGTAGATAAATCTATTTCCAATCTGCTTCCTCCACCTTTGCTCAAAATTATACAAGACATCCCACACAACGGGCCCTTCTAGCCTACAATGAATATCATGCCAAGGCTCTCTTGGACCACCTTTCGCGATTGAAGAGCCAGAAAGAGCAACGCTGATAGAAATCTTGCTTATGTACTGTGTCCAATGTCCTGAATAATGAGTGATCTTGAGTATCATATCGACCATCACAAAGATCAATACCACCAAGAAAACTTACTATCATCCTTTTATGTGACATTCCTCCTGGAATTTCAGTGTCTACAAAGATCGTCTTTTGATGATGAGTAAACATTGTACCAACTTGAAACCCCTGAATCATTGTCTTTCCACTATCAACATTACGCGAACATAAACAACCGTGGACATCTGTGTTCTTAAAATAATCTGTGATTTCTTGATCATGAGTTGACGTTGGTCCATCTCTTTTTACTACCTCATCTGAAGTTATATTATCCCAAACTAGCAATAGAACATTAACTCCTTCACTTGCTTTCTTTTTCAGGAGCTCCTCGAGAGTAAGTTCTCCGCCTACCTTTGGCCTTTTTGGATTTCTTATCAAGGTAATTTTTGTATACACTGACCAGCCGGCTACATAAATCATATGCTTTGCATTGTTGATTGCATCAAAAATGTCTTCCCAACATCTCTGAGGTTCGAAAAGTCCTTGTGACTTGAGATAATTTTTTATATCGTCTGAAATGTCTACATCGGAGTTAAGTGTAACTTGACACCCCTGTCTCTCCTTGAAAAGCGTATATGTAACACCCCAAATTTTTTTTGAGGTAAGACTTGAACCGTTCTTCATAGTGAGTGAGATTTTACCAAGGAATTAATTGAGTGTTAAGGTCACTTGTAGTACCTTGAGTTAAAAAAAGAACTAAATTGGAAATAGCAAAATCTGAAGTTTTGCAAGTTATGCTTAAGTTGGGAGTTTTGGGTCAACTTCAAACAACCAATACCTTTCAGTACAAGATGAGTTAGGTGGGCTACAAGGTATCCAATGAAAGGTCTTTGGATTATCTTTCCAACGCCACTGATTTTGCTAAGTTTCAAATTTGGATGAGTGAGATATGCACTTTTGAAGTCAGGCTGTCCAGTTAAGGAAAATTATCCGAAAATAGTAAGGGGTATTTTGGTCTTTTCCTTACCAAATCAGATTTAATTTGTTTTTAGTAAGGTTTTAAAGTTCTAATCCTATTAGGTTCAGTTTTATAATCCTAAAATATACCTAGGGTTTTAGTTGAGAGTTCAAGAAGAGAAAAGAAGAGAAAAGAGGAGAAAAAAGGAGAGGGTCAAAGCGTTCGTCGAGAGTCTTGCGTTTTGTTGCGTATTTTCACCATGGGTTTAATCCCCAAGAGGTATGTAAGCTTCCATAGTATTGGGTTTTTTCACCCACATTTCAATCATGTTATTTTCAGCGCAATTTCATTCTTGAAGTTGAAAGATTAAAGTTCTTGATGAGTTCTTGATAGGTGTTCTTGAAATTCATTCTAAATCTTGTTGTGTTGGGGTTTTGATGATTTCTTGAGATGAAATTTAGTTATTTGAGTGTTGTTTTGAGTAGATTAGAGTATAATTACGTTAAGTAATTGAATTCAAGTGATTGGGGAAGAAACCGTTCGATTCTAGGCGAGTTAGGGTGAGAAAACGAGCAAAGAAAGTCGTCGAAGTTTTCTGGGTTGGGACCTGGCACCCCACGCCAGCCAGAGTGCCCCAACCACTTCTCTGAAGTTTAGGGGCTGGCGCCCCACCCCAATCCTCGCCAGGGTCGCCTGCCCCCACCCGTTCTTCATCGTTTCATCCGTTTGAGTTATTTCAAAGGGTACCTTTACTCCCCTTTGATCCTAAACACTCTAAGCTACTTCTAAACACCTAGAAATCATTCATAACATGAATCATAACCTTGAAATCATAATTCAAATTCAAGGTGAGTTAAGAGTTATGTTTTTGAGAATCCTTCCGAACATTCTAAGAAAGTCCCTTTGAATCCTATTGTGGAGTCTTCTACAACTTCTAGTAGCTTGTTTCAAGACTCGAGCAAGTGAGTATGAGAATGATGAGAATGTATTCATGAGTCTATTTGTCATCACAAGATCTTTCATATCATGAACCATAACTCTTGAATTCATAATTCACATTCAAGAGAGAGCTAAGAGTAGAGTTCAAGAAAACCTTTGAGTTCAATTGTGAATCCTTTGAGATCAACTATTGATTTGAACTAAGTTTTGAGTAAGTAAGAATGAGAATGAGAAGAGTCGTATACATGAGTTTCTTATTGATATTTTGACCCTTGAGTCGAGTCGTTGAGCCCATAACTTCTGCATGAACTCCATCAGTTACCTTTGAGAGGAGTAGTATCTTCAAGTTCTAAGTCATGAGTATTGAGTTCCTAATCCCCTTTGAGATTATATTTCTAATCATGGGACTATTATATGTTACCCATGAGTCCTTGAGTTGAATTATTCATGCCCATAATTCCGCATGAACCCTATAAGTCAAACAGTCTTGAGATGAGAAGTATCTTTGAGTCCTTGAGTTGAGTAGTTCATGCTCATAATTCTGCATGAACCCTCTGAGTTGAGAATTCTTGAAATGAGTAAAATTATTGAAGTTCTTGAGTTTCAAGTATTGAGTTCTACCTATAGTTATTGAAAATCCTGCATTGAGTCGTTCACGCCCATAATTCGGCATGAACCATATTTTAAGAAGTCTTTTACAAACGTTTTAACTTTGTTTTAATACTTAAGATTTGAGTTGAGTAAAGAGTAAGAGTAAAGTTCATTTCTTCAAAGATTATACGGAACTAAGTATTTCCAAAAGTTAAAATGTTTTCACATTTGAGTAAGAAAGGAAATCGGAAACACCGATTTCCTAGAGTGCTTTTAAGCTAAGTTTTGAGTAATTATCTCAAACCAAACAAAGATTTAAATATATATATATATATGAGCTAAGTATATTTTGGGAGTAGTATTGAGCACCGATATGGGGATGCAAGTTCATAATAACTCAAGTCTCCATAAATCATGTAGCCATCATGGGTAGAAAGGATCATACTTTTTAGATGATTTTCCTTAGTGCTTTTTAGCATAGACTAGTGGATCCATTAGTTAAGGCATCCTATATGACGACAAAGTATAAGACAGTTCTGGCAACGTGGGCAAGACGATGTATCATCACTTAGACTCATAGTGGTGATTGTCGCTTAGATAAACTACCACAAAGTTATATTATATTTTATTATATATAAATTGAGTTGTTATTGTACTCTTCAATACACTGAGTTGTTTTCTATTGTTTTAAAAGCTTTCCATATATTACATGTGCATTGTTGCTTTATATTGAGTTGAGTATCTTGAGTTTAGTACCCAAAGCCAAGTATCATATCTTTGAAGTTGAGTATCTAATCCTTGAGTTGAGTATCTAATCTTTGAGTTGAGTATCTTATTTTTTAGTTGAGTTGAGTTGAGTGAGTTTGAAAAGAGGTAAGTATGTTTTTTTTTATGAAGTTCAAGCTTATGTTATACTCTAGAATCCCCCTTACATGCTCGTACATTCCACGTACTGAGACATTTGGCCTGCATCCTTTTATGATGTAGATTTAGGTATTCGGGATCATCAACATGAGCTTTGTTGATACCACATGGAGTTCGAGTTAGCTATGGTGAGCCTTCTTGCTTCCGGAGGATTTCATTTACTTTTCAGTTGTTAGGATGTCGTGGGTCTCGTCCCAACTTCCATCTTTGTCAGTTAGAGGCTTCATAGATAGATAGTAGAGTTTGAGAAGTCTGTTTCATTTATCTTATTAAATGTATTAAAGACTTGAGTTGCGTTGGCTAGTTAAATATTCTATTTTTATTCAGAGTTATTCATTTGAGTTAAAGATTTGTAGGTTTCATGAATTTTATTCAGTTTTTAAGCTTTGTATGCTTGAGTTAGTCTTCCACTTGTAGTCAGTCAGGATGAGGGTTCTCTTGAGAATCAACAATGGTTCTCGTGTGCCAGCCACGTCCAGGGTGTAAGCTCGGGTCGTAACAGTATACGGGACTCCTCCAAATGCATGGGAGGTAATGCCTCTAGACCAATTACTGTCTTGCTTTACGCATTACAGTCTTCTAACTCTTGAACTAAATTCTTGGTCCATTTTAATTTGTCATTCACCTTTTCTCTCTTTCTTCTATTTGCTGCAATAACTCACTATAGGCTTTTCCATGGAACTTGATTAAACTTTGGCTATTATTTGGTTATGCACTTCATTTGATTTGTTCCTTCGAACTTTTGACAGGAAATATTTTATTTTCTCCATGCTTCCTTCCTCCTTTTTGTGTTTATTTTATTTGGTTTTTGAGTACATAGTTCTGTTTCTTTGATTTCTATTTCCACTAAAGCTCCTTTCATTTCTCTTATGTGATTGAAATTGATATTTGTGATAGTACTTTGCATGAGCCATTGTCTATCATTTCTATAAAAAAAATCAATTAACTACCACTACTTTGCTATATGTTAAGCTAATAATTGTTGAATCAAAATGAGTGATATTTTAATTGAAAAAATTAATTTTTTATTCAAGGAACTAAAGAAGATCATATATTTCATGGTTAACAAAATTTGGCAGCTACATATTCTCCTCTGCTGCTGACTTTCCTTTATCGGGTATTTTTGAAATGTTAATATTTATTTACTTGTGAGAAGTTTAGGTCCAAACTTAGATTATGAAAAATCAAGATCTTGTATTACAAATTTAGTAAGACATACTCTAAATCTAGCCCAGTATGAAAAGAAAAAAATGTTTTCTAACCTATCTGGTGTTCAATACAGATTACTTCGCTTGAATGATGTATATATAATATTTTTTACTATTTTATTCTTTCTAAACTTATGTACGACCAGACAATTCTAACATGATTGTCTCTTGGTTGGAGAAAGACAACCAACTAGATGCAAGAAAACTGGCAACAAAGTATTCTCAGTTGTTATTAGCAACGAAGTTAGCTTAAGAAGAAAAGACATTTACTCTAGCAGTGAATATGACTGAGAGAATGAGAGAATAATTCAGAGCAATGTAGTAGAGTTGTGCTCTTTCGACTTGTATCTTTACTGTGTTGTTTATTGTCAATTTGATAGAATTTTATTCCATGTAAATTAGTTCAATCACAACTTTCACTATCATTTACCTAAGCTCATTCTAAGTGAAAACATAAAGTAAGGGTTTATGAACATTGAAATCTTTCAAAATTATATTTAAAAAATAACGTCAAAATCAAGTATGTCGGGCATGTGCCATGTCTGATCTAGTCTTCGGTACAAAGGCAAAAACAAACAAAATATATGCAATAACATAAAAAATTTTGTAACAGAGAGGGAAAAAAATGAAGACGAGAGAGAAAGAAACAACTAGTAAATTAGCTTCCTTTTTAGTCTTCAACATGAGGAGTCAGAAAGTCTTGTGAACTCTGGATAATGACGACCGTTGGATATGATGGTTTGAGTGTCCACCAAAGACGAGAGAGTGAGGATGCGAGTGATATTAGAGATTTCAGATTTGGATTTGGGCCATGGGTGTATAAATTTTGGTCTGGTGGAGTGAGTGTATAAATTTACACTTAATATATATAATGTTATTCTAAAATTTCATTTTTCGATTAGCGAAATAAATTTATTTAGAATTTGAAAAGCCAACCTAAGACTGGTCAACGGACCGGGTTGTACCGGTACCGGTCCGTTTCCGTTTCGGTACCATTCCGGTTCGTTCCGGTCCAGAAGTATTCGGGACGAAACGGAACACCGTGAACCGGTACACGGGACGGAACGGTATCACGATTTGATACCGGTGTACCGATACCGATATATCCCGGTTTATTCCGGTTTCGTTCCGGTCCGGTTCCGATTAATTTTTTTATATATTTATATATAATATACATAATATATAATATAATATTATATTATATATTATATATTATATATAGTCCCCCTAGGGGTCAGCAAAGGCTGAAAAGCCTGCTGCCCCTGACGCCCTGCCCCCTGCCCCTGCCCCTGCCCCCTGCCCCTGTCGATC
>JAJOOS010023398.1:0-12851 GCA_029582725.1 Solanum chiquidenum
AAAATGGAATCATCCATCAAATTACTGCACATTCTCACCTCAATCTAATGAAATTGTTGACAGGAAAAAACCGAACTTTGAAGGAAATGTTGAATGTCTTATTTATAAGTTCAGGTTTACCACAAAATTTGTGGGGGGTGCTATCATTATAGCAAAAAAGAACAACAAAAAAATTGTTTGTTCAGAAAGAGAGAAACAAAAAGTTTTGTTTGTTAGTAAAGGGAGTAATAAATAAAGATAACTTTTGTTTGTTAAGAAAGGGAGAAAGAGAAAGTTATGTTTGTTCAGGCTTTGTTGTATCCTGATAGAAAATTGTTTGTCGTCCCTTAAAGCTTATACAAGCAATAACTCTTGAAAGATAGTGATCAAACAATTTCCAATACAGTCTATTTCATATGAGAAATGGAAATGAGGGAACTATTCCCAAACGGGTCAAAATAGGACCTAAGACTTTGGATTGTATGTTCATTAGATATGCTACAAATAGTAAAGCATGTCGATTGATGGTTCATAAGTTCGAACCATAGGATAGTCAACTGAAGGGTCTAAACGACCTTGGAAAGAACCAAAGGAGAATGTACTTAATAAAGAGATTCGGAGGCGTAGTAAATGTCAATGGACAAATTACTTCATACGAGTTTGATTTTGTAACATTTTTTCTTGAAAATGAGTCTCATATATTCTAAAAGTTATGTCCTTTGTGGACTCATTCTCTTTGAGAAAAGGCTGTCAATAGTAAGATAGATTCATTCTTGAGCAACCATACTTGAGAGTTGGTTGATCTTCCTCCAGGAAATAAACTTTTGGGTTCAAAGTGGATCTACAAAAGGAAAAGAAAGTTGATGAAACTATTGACAAATACAAAGAAAGACTTGTTGCCATAGGCTTTACACAATAAAGAAAGCCTTGTTTGACAGATAATAGCACTAACTAGGATTACATCAATTCAGATGTTAATTGCGCTAGTTGTGAAATATGGCCTTCAAATTTGTCAAAATGGATGTGAAAACATTTTTTAAAAATGAAAAATTGGAGGAAGAAATTTACATGGAACAACCCAAGGGCTTTGTGGTTCTGGTAAAGAAAAGAAAGTCTAAAAACTTGTTAAGTCACTCTATGGACTAAAAACAAATGCTGAAATAATGACATGCGAAGTTTGACCAAACTATGTTGGCAAATGAATTCAAGATTAATGAATGTGATAAATGGTTTTACATTAAAGACACTCCAAATCACAAGGTCATTGTTTGTTTTTATGTTGATGGCATATTGATCATCAAAAGAGACATAAATGCTACTAAGCATATGCTAGAAAGTAACTTCGATATGAAAGACATTGAAGTTACTGATGTGATTGAAAATGTACTTGACAAGTTCAAGCATTTGGATTTCAATATTGTCAAGACTCCAATAAATGTGAGATTTGTACTTCAAAAGAATGAAGGCAAAAGTGACTCACAATTGGATTGTGCTAGAGTATTGAGAAGTATGATATATATCATGAAGTGTACGCGATCAGATATAGCATATGCTATTAATAAACTAAGTCGGTTCACGAGTAATCTCAATCAAACTCATTGGATGACAATGAAAATAGTTTTGGAGTATTTAAAACATACTTCAAAAACTATTGCTTTGCATTATAACTAATATTCAACAGTATTGGAAGAATATAGTGATGCAAATTGAATCACCAGGTCAAATGAAGTAAATCCACAAGTGGATATGTATTTACTCTTGGTGGAGGAGCAGTCTCTTGGAAATCTTCCAAACAGAGATGTATCGCTCGCTCTACTATGAAGTCTGAGTTTATCACTCTAGATAAGGCCGGTAAAGAAGTTGAATGACTCCAAAATTTCTTGAAAGATTTTTAGCCTAAACCTTTTAGCTCCAATATGCATACACCGTGAGAGTTAATTTGCAATAAGTAGGGCATGGAGCATAATGTATAACTGAAAGTCTCGTCATATATTACGTAGACATAATATCGTTAGAGAACTACTCTCTAGTGGAATTATCATAATTGACTATGTAAAGTCAAATGATAATGTGTCGGATCCACTTATAAAAGGCCTAACTAGAGAGGGAGTTGATAGATTATCAAAGGGAATGGGACTATGGCCGAGAACAATTCATTGTGGCGGTAAATCTATGTAGAAGACTGGAGATCCCAAGATCTAGGTTCAAGGAGATCAAACAAAGTCATTGATGACGGTTCAACATTGTCAAAATATTTGTTATGGTCAAGTCTCATGATAAGACAATGTTCAGTAACAAGGATAAAGGCATTAGAACTTTTTAATGATTTCTAAGTTTGATACATGGTATATCAAATGGTGTATCTATGGGATAACACATTTAGAAATCACCTATGTAAGTGTGAAGTGTAAGCCGCTTCAACGAGAATCTGGTAAGGCCAATTCTCTACGCACTTATAAACCAAGACGTGTTCATGGCTGAAACAAACAAAACAATGAGAAACAAAAATAGTTCAAGGGTTGGTTGTGTGACTTATATTGTCTAGGTATACACCAAAGCTCGACGGTTCAATGATATCAAATCTACCGATTGATCGAGTAAATTCGATATATGTTCACTATGGAAAAATCAAAAGGGAAACCCACTTATCCAGAGGCCTATTCATGTGGGGGATTGTTAGGTTTTAAAGGTGTGAACAAGAAATGAAGGATTGTGACTCTCCTGAAGAGTTGTGACTATGCAGAAGGGTTGTGACCTTTATGAAAGGTTGTGTCCTTTCTAAAGGATTGTAACCGTTTGAAAGGTTATGCCTTTTTCAAAGTGTTGTGACCTTTCTGAAAGTTTGTCTTCTTTTTGAAAGGTTGTCTTCTTTCCAAAGTGTTGCGACCTTTACCCTTTGTTGGCTATAAATAGAGACATTTTCTCTCATTTTTCTGTATCAAATTCTTCCCTTCTTTTGCATACATTTCTTACAAATTAAAATCGATCGATCGTGTCTATGTGTGTGATTCGTAGCTTTCATTTTGAGTTCGTTGAAATTATCGAAGTTTGAGGCACCGCTACTTCTTTAATGGTTAATCCATTTTATCTTGGGAGGAATTAATCTGCAACCTCGGGTACTTGAGGGGATTAAATTTCTTAAGGACACACATTGGGTTCTGTGGACTCGGATAGTTATTTGTGTTTTTCTTTTCATCTTTGATTATTTCTGGTTTGTTAATCTAAATACAGGAGTTAACAAAAACATCATATGAACGCATGTAGTCTCTGATCTCGGCCCGATCAGCCAAGTCATCTCATATCTTACTGGGTATGAGACATACATGTATATATCATACAGATCCATAACTAGCCCTTACTAGGGAATTTTGGTGGAGCGATGAAATGCATAGACATCAGAAAGAACACTAACGACGAAAACACTTTGTTGGACCAACTCTGACTCTGAGAGACGAAATCTAGGGGAGCGAATGGAATTAGATACCCAGTAGTCCTAGCCGTAAATGATGGATACTAGGCGTTGTGTGTATTGACCCGTGCAATGTTGTAGCTAACGCGTTAAGTATCCCGCCTAGGGAGTACGTTAGCCAGAATGAAACTCAAAGGAATTGACGGGGGTCATTAGCATAAAATGAGTCACCTAAACCAACGGTATGATCCATAACCTACGTCGATAAACATAGTTTCAGACGTTTTTCATTTGGACTTATGCCTTTTCGGTCGACTACCTAGATCTCTTAAGCTCATGTGATCATGGATTAGCCCGCAAACTCATATTCATAACATTTAAGGACCATAGCTCATAAATTTCATTCATATCATCACATCATGAGGTTACAATTCATGTATCATAAATTTGCATTCATGAGAGACATATATCATAGCATAAGAATAAAGTTATATAGAGAATCATAAGATAGCATCATAATTAAAGTCTTAAATTTGGGAACTTTCGTAACTCATAGTTATAGAGTTCATAACATAAGAATTTCCAAGAAAATATTAAGAAATCGCAAAAGAGTTATCAAGAATCTATAAAGAAAATCATTAACGTAGTTCTCAAGAAAAGAATTTCTTCTTTTAGTAATCATTCATAATTTCTTGTAGAAAATCTTTGAAAACTCATGCGTAGAATAATTATCAAGAAATTAAAATACTTTCATAGAGGAAATCTTGTAAAAACTCATGGGTAATTAAAGAATTATCAAGAAATTGAAATACTTTCATGGAGATTGGGATTTCATGAAGAATCAAGAACGATTCAAGCATATGAGGTTTCGTTCTAACCCTAATTCATTCATGAAGGATTTTTATGAATCATGAAAACGTAGTTTGTGGGGAAGAACAAGTTGTTACACGTGGAGACAGTCTTACATACCTTAGTGATGAAACATGATGAAGAACCTTGGAAGATGAACTCTAGCCTTGAAGTTTCTTGAAGTTCTTGAGCGTAGGAATTTATGAGTGAAATGAGAGGGAGTAATTATGAAAAATTGAATTTTTACACGTTTAGAGTCACGATTCAGATAACTCCACCAAAGATTTTTAGAATAAAAAGATCATCAAAAAAATAAAAATAGGAGTTGGAATTAAGATGAAATTTCATATAAAACGGGAAGTGAGGTTTGCTTCCTCACCATGTCGCGGACCTGGTCGCGGACTTCCACCAGGTTAGAGCATCTCTAATAAATAAGTCATAATTTCTTAGTTCGGACTCTGATTGACAAACGGTCGATGGAGTTGGAAAGAGGACTCGTCGAAGTTTAATTTGATAGGTTATGAGTCACCTAACTCTTCATATTATAAGAGATATGGTCATTTTAAGTTTACTCTTATGTGAACTCATGCGAAAACTTAGTCGGTAGGAAAGGTTTGATCTTGACTTTGTGATAGAGGTCTTGTATGACTCTAAACCACATCTAATACACTTCTCACACAAAGGAATGAACCTTAACACATGTATAATATCACTTGGATCAATTTAATACACTCACGACGAATAATTCATATCATTAGTATAGAATTTACGAAGTGTTACAACTACACTAGTGCTGACAATTTTAGTTTAGTCCATATTTATAAAATCAATCCATTTTATTCATATTTCAATTAGTGGATCACTTGTATTTTAGTAGGATATATATGGATTTCAAATCTATTGATAACCTATAAGAATATCGACACATATGGGTAAAATACAAGTATCCATATTTGACCATGGTAAGCCAACGCAAACTTAATATATTTCTACAAGGAACCAAAAATATACATTTTAATTAATTGAAAGTTAAATATATTGAGTTATTTGACCACAAGAAGTCAATTTTTTAAAAAAATAAAAATAAAAATTGCAACACCGAGGTCTATTGTACACCACCTTATTCTGCAAAATTTTGAATTATTATTTTTATAAAATTGGACCACAAGAATCTATTATATGCTACCTTACTCTGCATTTCTACAAGAAACAGTTTTCTCATCTCGAACTTATAATCCCCTGGACAAGCTAAGTCTGAAATTGAATCTTATAAATGGTGATAAATATATGTTTTGTGAGTTTATATGATATTGCTTTTTAATTTATAGAGTTTCATGAAAATAATGTTATTTTTCTTTTAATTTTCTTTTAACAGATTTATTTGACGATTTAAGTGCGGAAATGTTATTATACATTTATCATATGATAATTAATAAATACACTTTAAATGTAATTATACATTTATCATAATTAATAAATACACTTGAAAATATATTTTAAAGACACGAAGAAAGAAATAGATAAGAAGAAGTAAAGTAAAAAAGGAAAAAGAAATGAAGAAGCAAAGAGCTTAATAAAATTTTCCACGAATGAAAAAGGAGTAAAAATGAGTTAAATCATTTTATTCCATATATTTGACCAAATTCAATTTTACTGAATTAACATTCAATTCATTTTAAATTTTATTATATTTATCCAATAAATAAAGTTCATTTTAGAATTGTAAAATGAGAATTGTCTTATTAGGATTTGATATTAAGTAGTGATAGTTCTTCACTTGATTCATTAATCAAGTGAAGGACTTTGAATTCAAGTTAGTCCTTTTAATAAATCACAACTTTAAATTTATTTTATTAATTTTATACAACTTTAAATTTTCATATAATAAAAGAAGTAAATATGGAAAATTTTAATAAAGTTTCTTCTACTAGCACTGTGAAAGGGAAAAACAGAAAAAATAGGAAACAAAACTGCTACATAAAATCAGTACATTTTATTTATATTTTATTGAGTTAGATCAAAATATGAATATAAAATCTACTGTTAACTTATAAGAATATGGACAATAAATATACTTTTTAAATACTCCATTTTAAATACATAAAAAAAAATAGATAAGAAGAACTAAAATAGGAAAAAAGAAATTTTTTTTAAAAAAATGGAAAAACTAAAATAAAAGTCCATAAAAGAACAAAGAAGGGTAAAAATAGGTCAAAGAATTGGTTGAAACGAGTTTATCCAAATTTATTTTTAATAACTAAAATTCAACCCATTTTAATTATGATCTGATCTGATCATTTATCATGACTCCTATACATACACTAAGAAAAGAGCTCACATTCAAGAAAAAAAAAGCACTCTGAAATAATTGTAATGGAGGAAAAACAAGAGAATTTTTTTGGCAGAGTGGTAGAACATTGGGGAAAGGAAGCTATGGTTTTGTATCATTGGCTTCTACTGATACCCCTTCTCCTATAATACCATCTTTCATTGCTGTTAAATCTTGTATGTTGAACCGCTCTCAGTCTCTTCGAAATGAAAGGGAATTCTTAAGATTGTTTGAGGATTGCCCTCAAATTATTTGATATTTTGGATTTAATGTCAGCTACAAAGATGACTTATATCTTTATAATTTGCTGCTCGAATATGCCTCAGCTGGAAGCCTAGCTGATCGTATTGATGAACAAGGATTGCCTGACTTTCAAGTCCAAAAGTACACCAAAAATGTTGTTTTAGGACTCAGTTTGATTCACAAAAAAGGGATCATTCATTGCGACATAAATCCCCAAAACATTCATCTTACTACTAATGATGGTGATGATGGTATGGCCGAGGTGGCAAAGATAGCTGATTTCTAATTTTTCATAACTTTGGAGCAGAACTAGAAAGAAAACGTGGGGCACAGAGGAACTAAAAGGTACTTGGCACCTGAAGCTCTACTTAAGAAGGAGTACTGCCCAAGAGTTGATATTTGGTCACTTGGATGCACTGTTTACGAGATGATCACTGGGAAACCCTGTGGAAATCATCCAATTTGAAATCAAATTTTGAGAATCCCAAACTGTCTACAGAGGTAAAAGATTTCCTGAATAATTGTCTGATCAGGAATCCAAGCGCATTGGAGTGCAGACATGCTCTTGAATCACTCAGCTAACGATGACCAACCTTCAGATACGAAGAAGAGGCAATGTGATGGCATGTCCTTGTTACGCAAGAAACACACAAAGACAGCATTCAGGACACAGCCACACATTCGTGATTTGGTTATACAACTTGATTCAGATTCTAAAGACGGAAACTCATGCCCAAATTAAACCTGCTACTTTCTGATTGACTATAGAACGTTGGTTTAATTATCCTCAGCCTGTGACCAAATTAAACCTACTACTTTCTTGTGTTGTGTTATATAAATCAGAATGTAACTTCATTTTATTGGCATCTATCTTGACTCTCTAATTGAGTTTTGTTATGTTTTGTTGGTATCTGTTAGGTTTTAGATCAATAATATTGAACATGACTGATACTCCACAAGAGTGGTTAGTAATGTAACTCATAATAAATGATTATATACTCCCTAATTAACAATGAGATACTTAATAGGAAAAAGAGAAAAAGTTTAAATTTATCTATACAATACTCGAAATTGTTGAAGTTTACCTTTCGTTACATTTTTTTGTCTAACCCTACTTGTGCGACCAGGTAAAAATCGCATTTTTTCCTTGATCGTTTATTTATGTGTAAAAATTTATTAAAATTATAACAGAGTATTATATATGAATCCATAATTTTAAATTTACAAAAATTAAATCATAAATTCGTCTCTATTTTCTCCCATATATGTGAGCTTCTTAAATAATGCACTAATTTATTCACGGAACGAGGCAAAATTGTACATATGTCTGCATTATACATCTTTAATTAAAGGGAAAATACATAAAAAACACCCTCGAACTTGGCAGCAAAACTCACTTTAGCACGTTAACTTTACGGGTAATTATTTACCCCCCTAAACTTATTTCAAGTGAATTTAATAGCACCTTACACATACAATACCAGTTTCATACTTATGGGTGAAATGCACGCGCCCCACTTAAGCGCCACCTCTATGCCACATCGATGACACGTCGGATAATTGAAAAAAAATACTTTTTCTTTATTTTTATTTCCCTACATTTAAAAAAAATAAAAATTCACTATTCACCCATCATCTTCATTATTTCATTTGGGTCAATTTCGTAACTTCTAAAATTTTGACCGATTCATTCTATTTTCATTATTTTGTAATGATTTATTATTACTTCCATTAATCTCTTTTTTCAGCTAAGTGAAGCTTCAACTTATGTCAACAATGGCACTTTCAGATTTGTGCAAAATCAGTGTGCTTAACATTTTAGATTTATTGTTAATTTTCTTGTTTAACTTCCTAATACATATCCAGGTATAGAATAAGTAATGTTTAAAGTTAGATGATTAATTATTTTTTAAGGTTCTGACACTTTGTTAATTCTTTAATAATCAAATCATAGTTGAAATTTTTTAAAGATATGCTATTTTGATTTGAAATTTTCTCTTTTATTATAAATATTAAGTACATAGAAGAAGGAGAAAATCGAAGATAAAGGATGCATAGAGGAACAAGGGGAGAGGGTGTGCAGGTTTTGAGGAAGAAGAAATAATTAAAAGAAAAGAAATGAGTTGGGTTTGGGGTGATGGGTGCAAGGAGGAAGACGAACAAGAAATGGGAAAAATTGTATTGGCTGGAAAGGGAAAAAAAGGGCCCCATTTATTTTTTTTCTTTATTTACGCGCTGATGTTTTTGAAATTTGCCACGTCAGCCATTAAAATGCTATTAAATTCACTTGAAATAAGTTTAAGGGGGTAAATAATTACCCGTAAAGTTAAGGTGCTAAAGTGAGTTTTGCTGCCAAGTTCAGGGGTGTTTTTATGTATTTTCCCTTAATTAAATGCATATGTTAGACCAAGAATGAGGCAAAATTGAACTCTTTGTAATCTAGCTAAAATGAATGGACCTTTTATTATATGATACTTATAATTAGCAAAGTTAAATGATTTTTTTGTTACAAAAATAATTATTTTAACATTTTCTACTTTTTGTTATCTAAAGGGAGGAAAAATACATTTATGATGAGTTACTATTACTAATCACTCTTGTGGATGGTCAAATAAATTTCAACTTCAAATTATAGAAAATGTGAATAAGTTATCCTCCAAATTTGTTCAAACATTTGATAAATTATTAAACCTGAGCAATCTCAATTATCTAAAACTTCTGATTCCTTAGTAAAGTTCAATAATTTTTGTTACTACAAATTACAAAACCCAGTTAAGTAAATTTCAATGATATGTGTATAAAAACTGAATAATTTTTATACTGCAACAAATAATCTAGTAAAAGTAAAATAAAATAAAAACTATGTTATCACGTGTGAAATCTAAAATATTCTGTTTTTTCAAGTTTCATACGTGAATTATTAGGTATGAGAGTTTCCTGCCTAAATTGTGATCAACTATTTATCAAAAAGTTCCTCATATCATCTATATGTTGTTCCCTTATTCTACCTGAAATATCACCACCATTAAAATAGGAAAATTGAACAATTGTCAAAATCCATAAACATGTCTTTGGAGACGCCTTCCTCGGAATGTTTCTTCCAGTATTCAATCACTTTAATTTGGTCATTGTTTTGCTATGGACATTAGGCAGGGGAATGACATTTGAAACACAATCGTCTTCAATCATATTCTTGATAGCTTGTGACCTTACGGCTATCGCCTCGTCCAGTACAAATACCTTACCATCGCAAGTCTTTAGAGTTAAGAAGTTTGTTAAAGAAGACATGATGATAAAAATATATTTGAATAAGAGATGTTAAATTATTTTTGTTGAAAATATTATTGAAAGGAGATTTGAATGATTATAATGTTTGAGAGGTTTGAAGGGCTTAATTTATAGAGCATTAGGTTTTCACTGTTCTAGTTGAAGTAGAAAGTCAAAACGGGAAAAAAAAGTTCATGGGAATATTTATGGAGACTATTGCTTAAAAACAAAAAAATTCTTGTAATTGGAGTTAATGCATGTTTGAAAAATCCAATCTTTATCACTCAGAACATATGTAATAGAAAGATGGTGATAGGTACAAGAATGCTTTTGTTGTGTATCTTCTAGTAAAAGATGAAGTTATTATAACTTTGGAGAATGGTGTTTGAATAGTTGTAGACATATCTTTAAGCTATCACTAAGTTTTCTTTTTTTATACCCTAAACAAGAGGAAAATTAAGACTCTACCTAATTTTCTGAAATAATATAACTAGCTTTAATTTCTTTCCAACTAACCTTCTTTTTCATGATTTTTTTAAAAGACATGTTAAGAGAAAAGTCTAATATTTAGTATGAGACGGAGAAAGTAACGTTCATCATATTATTTTGTTTGTATGTTAATTGTCCTCCCAACATGAACGATATAAGTGGAGAGACTATTCTAGGTCTTATGATTTAGAGAGAAAAAATGCATCATTACCCCATTCACCTATAACACATTTTTTAAAAGACACTGAAACTTTGCAAAGGTCCTAGCACCCCCTTAAATAATTTAAATGTGGTAAAAATATCCCAAATTACGGTCAATCTCACGTATAAGAAAGAAAGTTCATACACACACCAACTATTACCTACCACGTGCCAATTATTTTTTAATTTTATTTTCATTTATTTCTCATTCTATTTTTTTAACAAAAAATTCTCTTTACTTCTTCAATTGTTAATGTGCGTTGGACTGTTGTAAATCCAACATTTTGCCTCCTCTTCGCCGCCGCCGGCTTCACTGCTATAAATCCATTTCAATCATTTAATCTTTCTATCATCCAATCATAGTTGTATGGGGTAATGGAGGAGGTCATGTAATCTAAATTATTTGAATCGGATATGTATTGAAATCTGTCATTAAAATGTTTCCAACCTCAAATTCTTAATTTAATCTGTCGCAAATGTAAATTAGTCATTTCTAGTGAATATACAATATATTAAAAGAATTAAAACATCGAAAGTTGCTCAGATAAATATCTAATTTAGGACTATTCAGAGGAAATTTGAGTGAATAATGTATCTAAAAGGATAATATTTTTTCTCAAATAACATAACAAGCTTTAATTTCTTTCCAACATAATTTATAAATCATTCAAAATCGATCAATAATTCTTCAAAAAGGAACAACAGAAGATAGAACTAACAGAAATAAAATAACAAAAAAAATAGGATATAGCTAAGGAAATAAGGGAAATATTATAAAATCATTCAAAAGCCCAAGCATTCTCTCTACGGACCTCCTCCTCTTCCTCTGAAGTATAATCATTCACGATACCAAATACTTCACGTATTTCCTCTATTGGTTTCCCTTTGATCCTATCAGCAAATTCTTGGATTATTACCTCCTTTAACTGCTTATCATCAAAAAAATTAGCAGCCAAGAAAACACCAACTAATTCTGATTGGCTCATCTTCAAGAAATCCTGATCAAAACTCTTTAATTGATCTTTCGTAACACCTTCTTCCGAATATTTCTTCCAATATTGAACAATTTTGGTCATTATTTTTCCATCAACATTAGACAAGGGGATGACATTGGAAGTACTATCCACATCTTGTACCATATTCTTGATGACTTCTGACCTCACAGCTACAACCTCATTGAGTTTGAATTCCTCACCATCGCTAGTTTTGAAAGTTATGAGTTTTTCTGAAGACATGACAAAGAAAATAGAAAGAGCTATGAATGAATGATTTCAATACATGAGGCTAGCTTGGTCTTTCATAGTGTATTAGGTTTTAATTACTGTCCAAATTAGTGGTAGGAATATGGAAAGCTAAATATTACATTGACCAAAATTTATTATTTTTCCTTTTTTGAAGTTTAATTAATTTACTTTTTAAATCTACCTATTATGTTTAAATTATTATGATAATGATATAATTTAAAGTAAAGAGGAAAGTTCTAAACTCATTGTTTCTTTAATCATCTACTAGAAGACGGGTCATTTCTGATAGTTATTAAAATCGCTTTGTTTGACTACATTTCCGATAAAAGTAATTGGGAAACTAAAACAATAGAATGACCATTTGATCATTTACTGATTGTGTCTATGTCTACTCGGATCTTCTTCGGGCAATTGGGTAAGTTTAAATAAATAAAATTTGGCATAGTCGCAACTATACATTATTTTGAGTGAATAATATGTCTAGAGAATAGAAATATTGAGAGTAGCTAATAATATCTAGATTTTGTATTGTTTAGTTGAGACTTGAATCAGATGTCCATTGAAATCATTCATTAAAAGCTTTTGAATCTCAAAATTTAAAATTTGATCTACCGCAAATTTAAATTGATCATTTCTAGTGAAAATATATGTCACACCCCAAAACCCGATGTGATGGCACGTGCCCAAACCCCACTAGACACGTCAGCCTAACACCCAAAAACCCGATGATACAAAAATTATAAAACAAGAATAAGATAGAAAGATAAGCGGAAGTCTTTAAATAAACTCAACATAACCCCAGAATTGGTTGTCACATGTACAAACCTCTAAATACAGAATT
>JAJOOS010023399.1:0-12455 GCA_029582725.1 Solanum chiquidenum
TATATATATATATATATATATATATATATATATATATAAAATTAAAAATAGAGCATACTAATCAAAGATATAAGATGAACATGAAGAATATCCTAAGCATGCTGAATGTGAACTAATTGAATGTAGTGACCAAGTACATAACATGCTGAAACTAAATACTGAAAATGTAACTGGTAACCTGGTCAATACACTAGAATCTGATTGTGGAGCTACTAATAATAAACATAAAACCACATGAGCTAAATATGGAGTTCGATGTATACGCCTCATCTAGAGGACTCAATATACCTTGCCAAGGGTATAGAGGCACGACTGGCGTGATCACTAAGTATAATGCCCATAGAGGGGACTTACCTACAGGGGCACACAATTATGAGACTATGAGGGTGACTGACCTTAGTCTAACTCAGTATTAAGCCTAATCCCAACTGATTATGTGACTAACACATTATAACTTAATTCTGTAATATTGAATAGCTCAAATATACTGACATAGTAATTGAAAATGCAACATTTATATACTGATAATAAAACATTCTTAACTTAGGCATGTATAACTGAATAACTGACCTAGCAAGTGTAATTCATGAACTAAATGAATCTACACAACTAGGGTTCTGAGTTTCAAGCAAGAACTAAGCAAAAATTCCATGTAAAACATGATAATCTGATTTGGATTAGTCTAGTAGCTAAATCATAACATAAATATAAAATTCTAGTAACCCTACGTCTAAACATGGTGTTAAGAATCAAGAATCTGACTGAATTCTAGGGACCTAATGGGTGAAAGGAACCCACTAGTGAAATCCCACATACCTGGTGACGAATTTCACAAAGAAATCTTTCGATTTCGGGGCTGAAACTGATTAAAACCCACTGCGTTCTTGGACTAGGGTTGCTCGACTGCTTTCTCTTCTTTTCATTCTAATTGAATGAATTTTGGAGAATTACTTGACTAGGGTAGGTTCTAATTTAGATTTTAGGCTATAACTGACCAAAACTACGTAGTTTAGGGGTCCAAAGCACAGGGAAAAGAACAAACGACCCCTGACTTAAAAGTTGTCGAGGCCACCAATGATCCATGGACTGACCCACTGTCCATCTTGGTCAACCGCCAGTTGGCTTCAGAGACATCAATCTGGGGTCTCGATCCACAAACTAGGACCACAGCCCGTGGTCTGACCTACGATCCGTAGGTCCAGCTGTGGGTCGACCCTTATACATTTTTCTGGACTATTTTTGGGGAGAGCTGCATATGGACATCCACGGACCACACCTATGGTCCGTGGGTCACCCTACGGTCCATGGGTGGTGCCCGTCGTTGGTACCTGCAACTTCTGAAATCTGCATTCTGGTCTGTCTAGTATACGGGTTGTTACACCTATATTGGATACGTACTTCTATAGGACTTCCGAATCATAAAAAACTCTTACCCATTTCGGTGCTCGATACTACTCCTAAAATAAGCTATATAACTTTATGCTCAATGTTTTAAAACATACTCTTCCTTTGGTTTGAGATTATTGCTCAAACTATTCTCTTAAAAGAGGTAACTTCTCTTGAAATAACTTTGAACTCATAACTAATTTAGAAATCAAAGTTTCTCTTTTATCAATGTAAAAACTAATATTGTCACTCCCCGAGACTACACCCTGGATGTGGCCGGCACTCAAAGACCATTATTGGCCTCAAGCGAACTCTTGGTCTGGCTTACTTAACTCAGTGAAAGACTATATGCATATTTATAATGATCAAACACTATAAATGTACTTTAAAATAATAAACTGAATTGCTCAAACTGAACTCATAATGTTTTATAAATAAACATTTAACTTAGCCAAAATGGAAACTCAACTCTGAACATAAGTCAATAACAAAGTAAAGACAAATGACTACCTGACTGTCTATCTATGAAGCCTTTAATAACTGAGATGGATGTTGAGACAGGCCCACGACATCCTAATAAACTATCTAATACTGAAAATAAACAAAAGGGATCCTCCGGAATGCAAAGAGGCTCACCAACAGACTCTGGACTGCTCACTGGATCAACGATGCGCTGGATGTCGATCCTAGTTACCTGCGTCTGCATCAAAATACGATGCAGGTCAACTGGCATCAGTACATTGAATGTACTAGTATGCGAGTTGGAATACTAAAACAGATATAGGCTTGAAAGGATTCTGAAAGAAACACTTGCCTTGGCTCTTCTCAACTCATGAATATTTAACTGAACTCATTCCATTATAAAGCAGTTCAAAACAAGTGCAATATAAAGAAAAATAAAATTGTTTAAAACATGTCGTCAATTCATAAACATAATATCATAAAAAGACAAATCATGCTCCCTCTCAAAGTCTACTTGTGCAATGCATGAATGAAGTCCCATACCCCCATTCACACTAAGCAGAACCCCTTGAGGAACCATGCTACTACTGTTGTGGGAGTTTTTCTAACTGACAACCATCACTTAAGAACTATAGTGATGATACAACGCTTTACCTCACGCTACCGAGTCCCATCCTATACCTTGCCGTGATATAGGAAGCTAACTTTCACTAAGTGGATCCACTAGTCTATTGTGAAAAGGATTCATCTAAAAAGCATGACCCTTTTCTACCCATGATGGCTACATGGTTTATGGAGACTTGAGTTATCTGAACTCGCATCCCCATATCGGTGCTCAATACTACTCCAAAAAATATACTTAGTTCTTTATGTTTAAAAATATACTTCTTTTGTGATTTGAGATTAGTGTTTAAAAACTTAGCTCAAAGGCTATCTTGGAAATCAAAGTTTTCCCTCTTGGTTAATTATGAAAGCATTTACTCTTTTCTGAAAACTAGCCCGAGGGCTCTTTGAAAATCGAGGTTTTCTTTCTTATTTAAATGTGAAAAACATTTTGAAACTTCTTTTGGAATACTTAGTTCCCTAATACCTTTTGAGAAATGAATTCAACTCTTTACTCTTTGCTTAACTTGAAAACTTGAGTCTTAAAATGAATTTAAAACATTGTTAAAGACTCTTGAAAACTTTAAGAAACTTTGCTTTGACGTACTCCTTAACTTCTAGACTTGACTCTTAACTTCTTTGACTTTGATCTTAACTATCCTTGAATTGAATTATGGATTAAAGGCTCATGATCTCATGTTTATGGATGATTAAATGATGTTTAGATGTACCATAGAGTGTTAGAATCAACTAGGAAACATAGGTACATCACTTAGAAACTAGTACGAAAAGATGGGGGAAGAATGGGTTGAAGTGGCGTCAGTGGCGCTCTGAGAGGCGTGGGGCGCCAGGCCCCAAACTTCAAAGGCCTGTGTGGGGCGCGCTGGCTGGCGCGGCGCCCCAAGGACCAAACTTCAGAAACTGATTTGGGGCGCGCTGGCTGGCGCGATGCCCCACCGTATTCCCCAGGTTTCTGACGACTTTTCTTCTCCGTTTTTTGTCTCCAAACCCTCTAAACTTCCCTAGTTCTTTCCCCAATCACTTAGGATCATTATTAACTTCAACTTACAGCAGATCTAATTCGAAAATCCACCCGGAAACACGAATCAAATCACTAAGAACCCTCAACAACACAACCAATCAATAATTCGACAATTGTTCTTCAAGAACCTGACCTTTCAACATGTAAATAACTCCAAACCAAAGGATTTGAAACAAGTTGGTGTGTGGGTGAACTAACCCAGCACAGAAAGATCTCACATACCTCTTAGAGATCAAACCCATGGCGACAATTCGCAATAACTCTCAAGAATTTCGACGAACGCTTTGATCTTTTCTCTTTTCTCCTCTTCTCTCTTCTTCTTTTCTTTTCTTGAACTCTCAACTAAAACCCTAGGCTAATTTTAGGATTATAAAACTGAACCTAATAGGATTAGATCCTTAAAATATTACTAGAAATGAATTAAATCTGATTGGATAAGGAAAAGACCAAAGTACCCCTCATTATTTTCGGCTAACTTTCCTTAACTGGGTAGCCTAACTTCAAAGGTCATATCTCACTCATCCGACCTCGAAACTGAGTAAACTCGGTGGAGTTGGAAAGATAATTCAAAGGTATTTCCTACGGTAACTGGTAGAACACATAACTCATCCTGAGCTAGGAGTTATGGTCATTTGAAGTCGACCCAAAACTCATACTTAAGCATAACTTGCAAAATTTCAGATTTTGCTATTTCCAATTTAATTCTTCTTGAAACTCAAGGTACTACATCTAGTGAACTTAACACTTAAGAAATTTTAATTCCTCTGTAGAATCCTACTCACAACGGAGGATGGTTCAAGTCTTAGTTCAAAAAAAATTCTGGGGTGTTACAATATCTCCCCCTTGGGATCATTCGTCCTCGAATGACGACTAGACTGGGTTACTCTTACTAAGCTCTGAGTCTTATGGTATGCTCTTACTATATTCAAGATTAACTCAAATCTTTAAGTTCAGATTTTATACCTCTCTATAAGGAATCTCATCCCAAAACTATTACTCTTTACCACCATATTCAAGCTTAGTAGTCGAACAACTCCATGAACTCCTACTAACCAACTCCTTCAGATCCAACTAAGGGCTCTCATTTAACTATTTCTCTTAGTAAAACGTAATCCTCTTCTTCCTCATGGTTAATAACCTTAGATGGAATTATCACACCATCACTAACATGATAAGAACATCAACCTCCTCTAATTAACATCACTCCATTACAAAAAGGACTTCTAAAAAGATATCCCCCAAACTCTTTGGAATTCATTACTATCTTACTCTCATGCACTTGACTTGATTTCTCATCTTATCATCTCCCCCTTAGGTCTAAAGCTAAATCTTGAAATCTATGGACCTACCCCACATTAACAACTCAATTATGCTATCTAGGCACACATGGAAAATCATAACTTAATTGGAACCTCATCTGGTAACAAACCATCTCGGCACGCCTCTTAATGCTCTTATTACTCTTGTGATTTAGCCACACTTCGCTGCCCTTATCTAAAGGTTTGGGTCTCTCACTTGTACTACTCACATTCATTGCAGCAACATCTCAATTCCTCACCTACTCTATGTCGAGTCTACTAGATAAAATCTCAAGACTAACATCATTGCCCTCATGTTCCCATTCTTTTGATCATGACACTCATCTCAAATTCAAGGTTAATGTTCATTACTAAACCCGAATATCAATACGATTGCTCACCTACCATACCATACCTCATTACTTAATCAGTTCTATAACCTTCTGAACATCATGACCCTCTCAAACAAATCATAAATCTAACTTAGATCTATCACTTCATAAATACTCTTTTCTTTTATTCAACACATCAATTTAGTCTCCTCTAATACGATGGCACATCGACATCAACTCTATTATCGTTAACAACATATATTCTATCTCATCTTGACTATCAACTCTTACTCTACCCATAAGGGAAAACTCCTCATTACTAACTTGCTAGGTGAATGACTATAGTAACATAGTTTGTCAAAACGCCATCTCCCTTACTTAGATTACTAATCCTCTTCATACTTTCCTCTAACTCTGGGCTCTTTCACTACTACTGCTCATGATCTCATAACTCATGTTACCCTTTTCAGATGAAATTACTACTCAAGCTCTAAACATACTTCTTAAAAAGGATATCAGCTGAAACAAGGCTTAAGGAAAGAGTACAACTCACTTGTAGCTCAAACGCACGATTCAAATGAATATGGGTGCATTCCTCTGAAACTGAACACTTAACTTACTCTTGGACTTCTCTTAAGCCCCTCTGGAGTCTCATGACTTCCTCAAAACTCTTGCTAAGAACAACTCATTGACAAAGAACTGACTCTGCTTATCAACCACCTCTAGTATGATGGGTAGTCGAATGATTCTGAGAATGCACAAGTAAGAATAAAATCTCTATGACATAACTCTATTGCACGATTAAGAGTATGAATGAAGGGAAACTTTTTTTAAATGTCTGTAGTCCCTCATTTATAGAAGTGGGGCCCTCACAACAATAAATCAGATCATATTTGACACGGCTTCAAAGACACCCTAGGACACTTAAACTCTGTGCTCTGATACCAAGTTTGTCACGCCCCGATCCTACACCCTGGACGTGGCCGGCACTCGAAGACCATTGGTGGCCTCAAGCGAACCCTTGGCCTGGCTTACTTAACTCAGCAGAAGACTATATACATATTTATAATGATCAAACACTATAAATGTACTTTAAAATAATAAAATGAACTCATATTGTTGTAAAAATAAACATTTAACTTAGCCAAAATGGCAACTCAACTCTGAACATAAGTCAATAACAAAGTAAAGAAAAATGACTAACTGACTATCTATCTATAAAACCTCTAATAACTGAGATGGATGTTGGGACAGGCCCACGACATCCTAATGAACTATCTAATACTGAAAGTAAACAAAAGGGATCCTCCGAAATGCAAAGAGGCTCACCAACAGACTCTGGACTGCTCACTGGATCAACGATGCACTAGATGCCGATCCTAGTTACATGCGTCTGCATCATAATACGATGTAGGCCAACTGGCATCAGTACATTGAATGTACTAGTATGCGAGTTGGAATACTAAAACAGATATAGGCTTGAAAGGATTCTGAAAGAAACACTTACCTTGACTCTTCTCAACTCATGAATACTTAACTGAACTCATTTAATTATAAAGCAGTTTATAACATGTGCAATATAAAGAAAAAAAATTGTTTAAAACATGTCGTCAATTCATAAACATAATATCATAAAAAGACAAACCATGCTCCCTCTCAAAGTCTACTTGTGCAATGCATGAATGAAGTCCCATACCCCCATTCACACTAAGCAAAACACCTTGAGGAACCATGCAACTACTGTTGTGGGAGTTTCTCTAACCAACAACCATCACTTAAGAACTATAGTGATGATACAACGCTTTACCTCACGCTGCCAAGGCCCATCATATACCTTGTCGTGATATAGGAAGCTAACTTTCACTAAGTAGATCCACTAGTCTATTGTGAAAAGGATTCATCTAAAAAGTATGACCCTTTTCTACCCATGATGGCTACATGGTTTATGGAGACTTGAGTTATCTGAACTCGCATCCCCATATCGGTGCTCAATACTACTCCCAAAAATATACTTAGTTCTTTATGTTTAAAAACATACTTCTTTTGTGATTTGAGATTAGTACTCAAAAACTTAGCTCAAAGGCAATCTTGGAAATCAAAGTTACCCCTCTTTCTTAATTATGAAAGCATTTATTCTTTTCTGAAAACTAGCCCGAAGGCTCTTTGAAAATCGAGGTTTTTTTTCTTATTTAAATGTGAAAAACATTTTAAAACTTCTTTTGGAATGCTTAGTTCCCTAATACCTTTTGAGAAATGAACTCAACTCTTTACTCGTTGCTTAACTTGAAAACTTGAGTCTTAAAATGAATTTAAAATATTGTTAAAGACTCTTGAAAACTTTAAGAAACTTTGCTTTGACGTACTCCTTAACTTCTAGACTTGACTCTTAACTTCTTTGACTTTGATCTTAACTATCCTTGAATTGAATTATGGATTCAAGGATCATGATCTCATGTTTATGGATAATTTCATGATGTTTAGATGTACCTTAGAGTGTTAGAATCAACTAGGAAACATAGGTACATCACTTAGAAACTAGTACGAAAAGATGGGGAAGAATGGGTTGAACTGGCGTCTGTGGCGCTCTGAGAGGCGTGGGGCGCCAGGCCCCAAACTTCAAAGGCCTGTGTGGGGTGCGCTGGCTGGTGCGGCGCCCCAAGGACCAAACTTAAGAGACTGATTTGGGGCGTCCTGGCTGGTGCGACGCCCTACCCTATTCCCCAGGTGTTTGACGACTTTTCTTCTCCGTTTTTCGTCTCCAAACCCTCTAAACTTCCCTAGTTCTTTCCCCAATCACTTAGGATTATTATTACCTTCAACTTACAACAGATCTAATTCGAAAATCCACCCGGAAACACGAATCAAATCACTAAGAACCCTCAACAACACAACCAATAAATAATTCGACAATTGTTCTTCAAGAACCTCACCTTTCAACATGTAAATAACTCCAAACCAAAGGATTTGAAACAAGTTGGTGTGTGGGTGAACTAACCCAGCACAGAAAGATCTCACATACCTCTTAGAGATCAAACCCATGGCGACAATCCGCAACAACTCTCAAGAATTTCGACGAACGCTTCGATCTTTTCTCTTTTCTCCTATTCTCTCTTCTTCTTTTCTCTTCTTGAACTCTCAACTAAAACCCTAGGCTAATTTTAGGATTATAAAACTGAACCTAATAGTATTAGACCCTTAAAATATTACTAATAATAAATTAAATCTGATTGGGTAAGGAAAAGACCAAAGTACCCTTCACTATTTCCGGCTAACTTTCCTTAACTGGTCAGCCTAACTTCAAAGGCCATATCTCACTCATCAGACCTCGAAACTGAGCAAACTCGGTGGCGTTGGAAAGATAATTCAAAGGTCTTTCCTACGGTAACTAGTAGAACACATAAATCATCCTGAGCTAGGAGTTATGGTCATTTGAAGTCGACCCAAAACTCATACCTAAGCATAACTTGCATAATTTCAGATTTTGCTATTTCCAATTTTATTCTTTTTGAAACTCAAGGTGCTACATCTAGTGAACTTAACACTTAAGAAATTTTAATTCCTATGTAAAATCCTACTCACAACGAAGGATGGTTCAAGTGTTAGTTCAAAAAAAATTCTGGGGTGTTACAAATACCTTTGGGAATACTTAGTTCCCTTATACTCTTACTCAATTCATACTTTAAAATTCTTTCTCAAAAATATATCAAAATCATATTGTGATATGATCATTGATGAATCGGGAAGTCAAAATGTATAAACATTAATGGTATATCTAGATACCATACTGCTTAAACATTCATGGCATACTCGACTGTCATACTAATCATGTTTTAAAAACTCTTTCTCAAAACTCATCTTTACTTTCTCGAAAACTCAGTTTAAAACTCAAATATTGTCTTTAAAAAGCTTCTCAAAATTTATAACTCAATTCATAGGGTTCATGCAGAATTATGGACATGAACGACTCAATTCAGGTGTCTTAATAGCAATATGGAAACTCAGTATTCAGAACTCAAGGGCTCAAGAACTTGGAACTCGAAACTCAACGATACTACTCATCTCAAGAATACTCAATTCATATGGTTCATATTGAAAGATAGACTTGAACGAATCAACTCAAGAATCTTAATGTGTAACATAGAGCAATTCAATAATTAGGAATAGAATTTCAAGGAATAGGGAACTCAAGAACTCAAAATCAACTAATCTCGAGAATACTCAAATCTACGGAGAGAATCCTAGATTACTCTTTCACTGGTTTGAAAGTAGATGTAGGGCGTGAGGACGAACTACTCTAACACTATGATAGTCTTACATACCTGAAAGAACAAGGTTCTTAAAGAATATTGAAAAAGAACTTGAATAAAAGCCTTGAAACCGTAGCTTGAAGGAGAACAATCAAGAAAACCTCTCTTGAGATTCTTGAATTAGTTTCTTGAAATCTCTATGGCCAAGAATTATGATTTTCATTAGTGATTCACAAGTGTATGTAGGAATTTGGGTTGGAAAGAATGAAGTTATTGGAGAAAAACTTACCTTGAAGAAGAATCTTGAAAAATGGAGTCTTCTACTTTGATTTTTCTTTAGGGTTGAAGAGAGAAGAGAAAGTTGGATTAATAGATGAAAATCTAATTAGTTTGGACCTTTCAAGAAATTCGTTTAGGGTTTTGTTAGAGGTAAAAAGATAAAAACGACACTTAAATGCTTTCCTATCGGCTAATTTGTTACTGCACTGTATCAGGTTACTAAAATGGTCATAAAGTTTTCCTCAAAACTTGTATTGTTGCGAAATTGGTGGCATTGGAAAGAACATTCAAATACCTTTAATTTGATAGGTTATGGGCCACATAGCTCTTCATATTCTAAGACATATGGTCGTTTGAAGTTGACCCATGTAGAATCTTACATCAAAACTTAATAGGTATGGAAGATTTCAACTCAACTTAGTTCTAGAGGATTCTAGTGATCTTAATTAATATCTAAATTCATTCCCACACTAAAGAATTGACCTTTACACATATGGGCAATTTAAGAATCAGCTAATATGATCTTATTCACAAATGAAGAATGGTTTGATTCTTTAGAAATTTTTTGGGTGTTACAACAATTCCATTAAAAGACTCCAAATCTAAAATTGACGACTCTCTTTGACGGAATCCAAATTCCAAGACCGATAGATTGATGGAATTTTATTCTGAGACTAGAAACTCCAAAAGACACCGAAAACCACTTGGTAACAACTTTACCCTTTCAAAACTCTAAAATCCCCACAATTCACAACTTTTTACTCAAAATTCAAAATTGATTTCACGAACCAACTATAAATGACTCGGGCCAACCATCAAAAGAGGTAAAATGGTACTTTTGCAAACCTCTCCAAAAATGTCCAGCTGGGTCATTACAAAAAAAGGGGGAAACAAAACATAATTTGAATTGAATCAAACTCACCATCATATAATTTGAGTCCTTTCATTTTAAGGGAATAAAAGGTAAAAATTAATTGAATAAAATGAAGAAGAAAATCAGTACTGTCTCAATCACATTTATATGCTGCTCTTGGTTGTTAATCTACTTTGTTAATAATTTGAAGTAAGTGAAGAGGCAAAATGACATCTTTATAGAAAGATATATATACTTTCTATCATAAATATGATAGATTTTTAGTTTTATTTTCTAGTAAATATCAATATATTTGAAGGAGATAAAATATGTCATTTGTAATACAAAATTTATATAAAGTATTTTGGGATAAACGTGCAACACATGTTACCAAAATTAGTTTAATAATATGATTAAAATTGAAAATACACATTAATTCTATATTCGTCTCTTAAAGTTAACTAGGAAATAATAATCAACAGAATCAAGTGTAAAATGATGAATGAATTAATTGCGTACCATGAATAATTTTTTGGTTTTGCTTGTTATGGAATATATTTTTGGAAGAGACCTCTTGGTGCTTTTAAGAAGATTTCTTGTTCTTCTTGGCATCCTCGTTCTTTTCTATTTTGTGCTTCGAGCATATTGAACATATATTGTGGAATTAAATACAAAAACCATGTTCAAGTAATTTTTTTAATTCACAATTCATGCACGAACAAAGTTGGAAAGAAAATGAAATTCTTGAGATCACAAAGGGAAAATAGTTAGGTTAATATACACATAGGCCATTGAAGATACATACACCATATCCTAATCATCAATATACATATACACTATATTTCGTAAATTTAAAAAGATTTGAAAAAATCGGAGAAAGATATTACATATATATCTGAAAGCAAAAACATAACTTTTAGATTTGGGAGAAAAATAGAGGAATAATTATAAGGGATGAAGAAAGCATCATCCTTCAGTGATGTTCATTCTAAACTCGGAATGGACATCTCGTTTTCATATTGGAAACACCAGTAAATACCTTTGGAAAAACCTATGGAAGTCTCATTGTAATTAAAAGAGATTGTTCACACATATCGTTACACAATAACAAAAGCAACATACTCGTGTTGTCATACAAGTAGAGCTTGAAAAGGGTAAGATATACACAGAGTAGGGTTTGAAAATGGTAAGATGAACTCAAACTTCGCCACTATCTTTATGGGATAGATATATTTTTTCGATATTCCCTCGACAAAAAAGTAATTTGAAACGGGATTAAAAGAAGGAAATGATCAAACATTTGTCAATCTTGTTAGTCTTCTAGAATTTATTCGAATGATTTATACATTCAAAATTAAGACACTTGCTAAAATGTACTACAAATATATAAATGAACACAAGGACGAAAGATGGAGAAACAAAACAAGATTTGATTTGAATCAAAGTCACATTACCTAATTCGAGTCATTTATTGTAATACCAATAGATTTGAAGAGGATAAAATATATCTTGTGTAATACAAAATATATAAAAAAGTATTTTGGAATTAATGTACAATGTATGTTCCAAGAACTATTATAATAATAATATTAAATTGGAAAGAGAAATTAATTTCTTAAAGTTAACAAGAAAAATATTAATCTACATAGGGAAAAGGGTCAAATACGCCCCTAAACTATTCAAAAAGGTCTAGATATACCCCGTTTAAAGTTTGGCTCACTCGTCCCCTCGCCGTCCAACTTTTGGTCTAGATGGGTGTTAGTTGGCCAGCTGGAAATATCCAACTCATTTTACATTTCTTTAAATGCCAAATGGAATTGCCACATGGCATTTATATTAAAGGGAAAAGAGACAAATATACCCCTAAACTATTCGAAAAGGCCTAGATATACCCCCTTTTAAATAAACTACCCGACCCGTTTTCAACAGCTTTTTTTTTTTTTTTTTTTTTTT
>JAJOOS010023401.1:0-12286 GCA_029582725.1 Solanum chiquidenum
CTAAGAAATGGGGCCTTTCTTGGAAAGAGGTACTATGAGTTGGTTGAACTAGAAAAGGAACCCTCTCTAGTACATATGTGATTGAATACTCTATGGAAACCAAGGCTAAGCACCGAGTGGATGTGGTTAGGATGGTGGCCTAGTTGAGTATGAAATTAGGCACAATGAACATCCTTGGACATCTCTTAAACCATGTGCCAACATGGGTTGCTTTTAGTTCTACCCTTGACAAGTAGAACAACCTCCACGGAGTAGGATAGACTCCGGATTCCATACCTTGCTAGTATGGTCTATGTCGGTTAAGGCCTATTTCCATCATATGGGATGTGCACTCTAGTATTGGATAGGTTCTACAAAGTGTAGGTAGTAGTATGAGATGCTATCTACACATGGCACGAGTAGGCTTAGAAGATACTAAAGTGAGTTCCCTAAGCCTTAGGGCTATTATGTGATTGTCCCCTATATGCTTGTGTGTCTCTTAAATGGTTTTATAAAGAATCTTGACTTAATATGTTATAATGTAATGATAAAACCCTTGTCTATGGTAACTCTTAGGAACACTTAGGTGTATATAAAGAGGTTGTATGGGCGGTCACTTCATTATTCACTTAAGTGTGGCTTAGGGTGACTTGAGATAGAGGCTTAAATGGTACTGAAGGGATTACTTTGCTATCTTATTTAAGTATTGTACACTTGTGTTAATTGAGTTGTAAATGATGTGAATATGGTCTTATTTGTGAATGGTGACTTGAAATGTGGGTTTATGCTTGTGGTTGTAAAGGTTTGTTAAAGAAGGTCTTAAAAGCATACATTCCTTGTAAATGTCCGTTGTGCATGTTTTCTTGCATGGTCATCATAATTAGTACTTATTGTACTAATTCCATATTTTTCTATTGTTACAAGTGTAGGTGGTGGAAAGTGAGGAGATCTTTTGAGGAAGCTTGGGATATTGACTCTTCTCAAGAAGCTTGGTATGTCCTCATATATTCGAGGACATAGTTGTTACCTTTCTAGTATTTCCATTTAGACATTGTATAAGACTTCTATTTTTGTTGTAAAGGGCCGTGTCCCTTAGTACATTTTGAGTTCTTGTCTAAGATTGGCTAAAGAGACTTAGTAGTTCCGCTTGCGTATTGATATTTTCAAATGTTGATGACTCTTGAAGTCTTATGGTTTTATTGAATAAAAGTCTTAAATTCTTAGTGATTTTTATAATCTATGCGATGAATGAATGCTAAGGCTTGTATAAGACCTCCGAGAGGTCGAATACGCATGTAACGACTAGGGGGTGCTCTTGGGTCGTTACAGTGGGGTAGGGGGGCTGGAAGGGGTAGGGTGTGAGGGTGGGTAAAAAATTAAAAATTGAAAATATATTTTGAAAAAAATACTTTAAATTTATTTTGTTTCAACAAAAATAATTGATTTTTTCAAAAGAAAAATTGTAATTTGAAGTTGGATGAGAGTTTTGAAAATTGGTTTCCTTAATTTTTGAAGGGAGGTCATTTTCCTTAAATTTGAGGAAAATGAGTTGATTTGGAAAATATTTTCCAAAACATTTACCAACCAAACATGAGAAAAGTGGAAAATATTTTTCGTCATACCAAACACACCCTACGACATAAATCTGATAAGTTTTTTATACTTAAAAGAACTAAAACCGATAAGTGTATAGTTAAGGAATCAAACCTGATAAGATTTGAAATAGTTAAAGAAGTAAATTCGACAAGTGTATAGTTAAGAAAGTATTTTAGACCCCGATAAAGATGACACAAGGAATAGGAATGCATGAAGAAGACGCCACTAGAATATTAGAAGACATATATAGTGGTGCTCATACTCCTCTCAGGAGTGTCAATATTAAGTATTTAGTCCCTACATTTAATATTTTAGACCTATTAAATTGTGTGACTAATCACTAATGTATATGCCCAATATCCCAGGTTTATGATGTTATAGTTCATATAGATATGTTAGTTTGTTACTCAATTCAGGAATCAAAACGTCTTCGCATATAACATTTTATTGCGCAAGTGGATATATACATCAATTTGGCAACCACTCTAGTCCCAAATGAGCAAGCCGTATGAATTATTAGTATCAGTGGACAAAATGTTACTCATACAACAACATCTTTACTTTTACATCTTACGGAGTTAAGATGGATAAAGAACGGACATCTGAGTTTATACGTTTAAAGCACATGGACAAATATATCATCAATCTCCTATCAATAATCCCGCGTGATGAGAATCCATGCTTCTTTCGAACTATACTTATAATTTAGCCAATAAAATTTAAATAATGATCTTTTGTGATTTTCTTCTTTTTACCTTTCATGATTTTATCCATCAAAATCTTTAAACATACAATAAAATTTTTCACTAAAATTTGAAAGAAAAAAAAGTGATATAACTTATTTGATTGATCACTAGATTACACCTTTAAATGCTAAAATAGTTGTCCTTCTTTATCAACATTTAATGGATAACTATATAATACTATTGCATATGTTATTTCGCATATATGATTTATGACTCGTGTAATTTAATAATCAACTATATAAACTACTAATTTAACTATTTAAGAAATGTGAATAAGCAAGCAACACTCTGTCAACATGCTTGCTTGCTTATTCACATTCATTTATGGTCCACTTCAATTGCCATTCAATACACAAAGGTAAGTTTTCCACATTTATTCTCTAACCGGCCCACTTTGCTTTCCAGTTTTACCGCCATTTAAGTTAACACATATTAATTAGTACAATTATTTTGGGCCCACTTCAATTAGTACGTCCAATCATAAATTCTTCAAATAAAAATGTGAATGCAATCTTTATTTGCTAATAAAAATTTAGTTGACTCTCAAAATTCTATTGTGCCTCATAAAATGAGACTAAAAAAGTAACATATATTTGTAACACCCCGCTACTAGAAAGACTTGGAATTAGAAAGAATCCGTTTTTGGAAATAATCAAATTTGGAAAGTTTGACAAAGTTAAGTTAAGTATGAGTTTTGGGTCAACTTCAAACGACCATAACTCCTAGCTCAGGATGAGTTAGGTGTGCTACAAGATACCGTAGGAAAGATATTTGAATTATCTTTCCAACGCCTCTGAGTTTGCTCAATTTTGAGTTTGTATGAGGGAGATATGCCCATTTAAAGTTGGGATGTCTAGATAAGGAAAGTCAAAACCGAATTTTAGAAGGGTATTATGGTCTTTTCACTATCCAATTATTTAATTTCGTTTTTGGTAATTAAGTTGGGGTCTAAACTGATTTGGTTCAGTTTACGCTTCATCAAAATAAGTTAGGGTTTTGAGAGAAGAGAAAAGAAGAGGAGAAAAAAGGAGAAGAAACAAGGAATCGTCAAGTTCTTGAAGCTAGGCTTATGGATTTTGTCAAGGGTTGATCCCTACGAGGTATGTGAGATCACATAGCGTTGGGTTAGTTCACCCACGCGTCAATCATAATTTTATTCAGTAAACTTATGTTCTTGAAAGTATAGAAATTGAGTTCTTGATGGATTTGTTTGAAGTTTCTATTGGGTTCTTGATTGTTGAAGTTGTTGAGAAGTTCTTGATTTAAATTCATGAAATTAGATGTCTCTTTGAGTAGATTCTTGCATATTTTGGTTATGTAGTTGAATCTAAGTGTTTGGGGAAAGAACCAATTGAATCTAGAGGGTTTAGAGTTGAAAAACGAGCAAAACAAATTAGGGATTTTCTGGGCAGGGGTCTGGGGTGCCGCGCCAGACAGAACGCCTCACTTGGGGTTCTGAAGTTTGGGCTATGGGGTACCGCACCAGCCAGTGAGCCCCAACCCAGGTTCTGAAGTTTTACCTCTGGCGCCCCGCTCCACTCAGAGCGCCAGGGACGCCAGGTCTTCTACCCTTTCCCACTTCTTTCCGTATGAGTTCCATTGAAACATATCTATGTTTTCTAGTTGATTTCAACACTCTAAGTTACGTATAAACAACATTAAATCATCCATAACATGAGATCATGAGCCTTGAATCCATAATTCAATCAAGGAAAGTTAAGAGTCAAGTTAAGATAAGTTCTTAGAGTTTTCTAAAGTCTTTTACAATGTTTTAACTTTGTTTTAAGACTTGAGTTTTGAGTTGAGTAAAGAGTACAAATTGAAGTTCTTTTCTTCAAAAGAGTATATCGGGACTATGTATTCCCAAAGAGTAATTGTTTTCACAATTAAACAAGTAAGGAAACCTTGATTTCCACAGAGCCTTTGAGCTTGTTTTCAGTAAAGAGTAAATGCTTTCACAGTTAAGCAAGAGAGGAAACTTTGTTTTCCAAGAGATCCTTTGAGCTAAGTTTTGAGAAATAATCTTAAACCACACAAAGAAGTTAATATTTTAAACATATGAGCTAGTAATATTTTGGGAGTAGTATTGAGCACCGATATGGGGGAGAATTCAGACAACTCACATCCCCCATAAACCATGTAGCCTTCATGGATAGAAAAGGGTTATACTTTTTAGATGATTCCTTAGTGCTTTTTTAGCATAGACTAGTGGATCCACTTAGTAGTCAGGTTCTATACCCTCGGCAAGGTATATGACGGCCCTGGCAGCGTGAGGCAAAATGATGTATCATCACCTAACTCTTAAGTGATGGTTGTTAGTTAGAGAAACTCCACAGAAGTATTTTGTATTAATATATACACAGAGTTACTTGTATTTTTATATACATACAGAGTTATATTGTATCTTCGCATACACACAGAATTATTATCCACGTTTTAAAGCTTGTCTTTATATTGCACTTCTTTATACTACTTTATATTGAAATGAGTTCAGTTTAGTTGAGTTTAGTTGAGACCAGGTTTGTTCTTTCTGTTCCCTTTTCAAGTTTATGTCTTGTTTTAGAATTTCTCGCGCATGGTTGTACATTCAATGTACTGATGCCATTTGTCCTGCATCTTTTTATGATGCATATTCAGGTAACCAGGATCAGCATCCAGTGCATCGTTGATTCTAGTTGAGCTTCAGAGTTGTTGGTGAGCCTCCTTGCTTCTGGAGGACCCCTTTTTCATTACTTTATCATTTTAGTTCATTAGGATGTCGTGGGTTTTGTCCCGACATCCATCTCAGTTGTTAGAGGTTTCATAGACAGTTAGTTTGATGTTAGTTCGTGAGTCTTTCCATTTCAGTTATGCTTGAGACTTGAATTGCTACTTTGGCCAGCGAATGTTTAACTATAATACATTCTCAGTTATCTTTGATCAGTTCAGTTTACTTTTTAAAGTATTTTATCATGAGAAAGTCTTCCGCTAAGAGTTAAGCTAGGACAAAGGTTCACTTGGGGACAACAATGGTTGTCCAGTTCCAGTCCCGCCCAGGGTGTAGGCTCGGGGTGTGACAAACTTGGTATCAGAGCATAGAGTTCAAGAGTCCTAGGGAGTATATGAAGCCGTGTCTGTAGAGTCCTAATTATCAGTGTGAAGCGCGGCACATCTATAATTAGGAGGCTGCAACATTTAGGAATTCCTTCACTTCTTTTTTACTCACTTCGTGCGATAGAGTTGATCTCTATAAAGTCTCTCTCTAACTCGTGTTTACGCGTGTCTTTCAGATCATGCCTCCACGAAGAGTTGTTCGAGGTCGTCCGGCTAGAAGGAATGTTGAACCACAGGATCAAGGGGTACCAAATGCACCAGAAGTGCAACCCCAAGGAGAGGTCACCAATGCTGAGTTCCGTGAAGTTATACAGATGTTAAGTCAAGCTATGATCAATCAAGTTGGACAAAGAGAGAATCGTCAGGAAGTGACTGATACTTCAAGGATCCGTGAGTTCTTCAGGATGAATCCTCCAAGCTTCACTGGTTCAAGTGTCACTGAGGATCCAGAAAATTTTGTTGAAGAGCTTCAGAAGGTTTTTGAGATCATCCTTATTGCCAATGCTAAAAGGGTGGAACTAGATGCATACCAAATGAAGGGTGTCGCTAGAATTTGGTTTGATCAGTGGAAAATGAATAGAGCTGAAGGTGCACCACTTGTGAGTTGGGCTTTGTTTGAGGAGGCCTTCGTAGGGTGTTTCTTTCCAATTGAACTGATGGAAGCAAAGGTACTGAGTGTTCATGAATACATTATGAGGTTCACACAACTGTCCTGCTATGCTGTTGTTGACATGAGGAGCAGGATGCGTTTATTCGTTGCTGGGTTGTCTCGTCTTTCAAGCAAGGAAGGCAAGACATCTATGTTGATAAGTGATATGGACATAGCAAGGCTAATAATCCATGTGCAACAAGTTGAGGAGGACAAACTGAGGGATAGGGAAGAGTTTAAGAATAAGAGGGCTAAGACATCAGGGAACGAGTCTGGGCAGTAGAAGAGTAATGCCAACCGGTCATCCTTCCAACAGAAACAAAAAGGACCTGCTCCGTCATATGCTAGTGCACATGCACCAAGGAACGAAGGTGAGTACAATAGTCAAAATTCCCAAAATTTTAGAGCTAGACCTTTGCATTCTCAAGGTAGTATGGCACAAGGGGGTACTAAGACTCCTGCATGTGCTAAGTGTGGTAGGAGCCACTCAAGGGTGTGTCGTGATGGCTCCACTGGTTGCTTCAAGTGTGGTCAGAACGGTCATTTTATGAGAGAATGTCTTAAGAACAGGAAGGGTAATGCTAATGGGGGGCAATAGAGCCCAATCTTCTTCAGTTACTCCACCAGACAGAGCTGTATCTAGATGAGCTACTTCAGGGGCAGGCGGAGGATCAAACCGTCTTTATTCTATCACTAGTCGCCAAGAGCAAGATGATTCACCAGATGTTGTCACTGGTATGATCTAAGTCTTTAACTTTGATGTTTATGCTTTGCTAGATCCAGGGGTGAGTTTATCTTTTGTGACTCCTTATGTTGCAGTGAATTTTGATATTCTTCCTTAGCAACTTATTGAGCCCTTCAGTGTTTCTACACCTGTTGGTGAGTCCATTCTAGCAGAGAGAGTCTATCGTGATTGTACAATTTCCGTCAATCACAAGAGGACCATGGTTGACTTAGTTGAGTTAGATATGGTAGATTTTGATGTCATTCTAGGTATGGATTGACATCATGCCTGTTATGCATCAATAGATTCTAGAACTCGAGTAGTCAAGTTCCTATTTCCCAGTGAACCAGTTATAGAGTGGAAGAGTAGTTTAGCAGCGCCTAAGGGTTGTTTTATCGTACCTTAAGGCGAGCAAGTTAGTTTCCAAGGGATGTGTCTATCACTTAGTCTGAGTTACTGGCTCTAGTGTTGGGATACCTCATATTCAATCAGTTCCAGTAGTAAAAGAGTTTCCAGAAGTCTTTCCAGAAGATCTTCTCGGAGTCCCTTTTGAGAGAGAAATAGACTTCGGTATAGATATTCTTCCCGATACTCATCCTATATCTATTTTGTCATATAGAATGGCACCAACAGAGTTGAAAGAGTTAAAAAATAGTTGAAAGACCTCTTAGAGAAGGGTTTCATTCGACCAAGTGTCTCACTTTGGGGCGCTTTGGTCTTATTTGTGAGAAAGAAAGATGGTTCCCTTAGAATGTGTATAGATTACCGTCAGTTGAACAAGGTTACCATCAAGAATAAGTATCCTCTTCCGAGAATTGATGATCTCTTCGATCAACTTCGGGGTGCCTCCTATTTTTGGAAAATAGATCGCAGATCAGGCTACCGTCAATTGAAAGTAAGGAAATGTGATATTCCAAAGACAACATTCAGGACCCGTTATGGTCATTATGAGTTTCTGGTCATGTCGTTCGATTTAACTAACGCACCTGTATCGTTCATGGACCTTATAAATAGAGTATTCAAACCTTATTTAGATATGTTTGTTATCATATTCATTGATGACATTCTAATCTATTCAAGAAATGAGGAAGATCATGCTAGTCATCTCAAAATTGTTCTCCAAACTTTAAAGGATAAGGAGTTATATGCTAAGTTTTCCAAATATGTATTTTGGTTTGAGTGTATGGCATTCTTAGGACATATTTTTTCCGGTGATGGAATTAGAGTTGACACTCAGAAAATAGTGGTAGTGCAGAATTGGCCTAGACCCACATCTCTAACTGATATTAGGAGTTTCTTGGGGTTGGCTGGATATTATAAAATGTTCATCGAGGGGTTCTCATCTATTTCATCCCCTTTGACCAAGTTGACTCAGAAAATAGTGAAGTTTCAATGGTCTGAAGCTTGTGAAAAAAGTTTTCAGGAATTGAAAAAGAGGTTGACTACTTCCCCAGTATTGATCTTACTAGAAGGTACACAAGGCTTTGTTGCATATTGTGATGCGTATAGAGTTGGTTTGGGTTGTGTGTTAATGCAGAATGGCAAGGTTATAACTTATGCCTCCAAACAACTTAAGGTTCACGAGAAGAATTACCCAACCCATAATTTAAAGTTGGTTGTTGTAGTATTTGGTTTGAAAATATGGCGTCATTATCTTTATGGTATTTATGCGGATGTGTTCACCGATCACAAGAGTCTTTAGTATGTGTTTAGTCAGAAAGAGCTTAATCTCAAACATCGCAGGTGGTTAGAGTTACTCAAGGATTATGACATGAGTATTCTTTATCACCCAGGTAAGGTTAATGTTGTGGCTGATGATTGAGTAGATTGGCTATGGGTAGTACCGCCCATTTTGAGGAAGATAAGAAAGAGTTAGCAAAAGATATGCATAGACTTGCATGATTAGGAGTTCGACTAATGGATTCCACAGAAGGAGGAGTAGTGGTGATGAATGAGGGTGAATAATCATTAGTATCAGAAGTGAAAGAGAAACATGACCGAGATCTTTTTTTCTTGAATTAAAGGAAAATGTTCATAAGCAAAAAGTAATAGCTTTTAAACAAGGGTAAGATGGTGTATTGAGGTATCAAGGTACGTTGTGTGCACCAAGGGTGGTTGAAATCCAAGAGAGGATCATGAAGGAAGCTCATAGCTCCAGGTATTCTATCCATCCGGATTTCACAAAGATGAATTGTGACTTGAGAGAAGTATATTGGTGGAGTAGTATGTAGAAGGGCATGGCAGAGTTTGTTGCTAACTGTCCGAATTGCCAACAAGTTAAAGTAGAGCACCAAAGCCCCGGTGGTATGGCTCAGAACATAGAAATTTCAGAATGGACGTGGGAGATGATCAATATGGATTTCATCACAGGTTTACCAAGGTCTCGCAGACAACCTGATTCTATTTGGGTGATTGTTGATAGAATGACAAAATCAGCTTACTTTTTATCGGTAAAGACTACCCATTCAACAGAAGATTATGCTTAGTTGTATATTCAAGAGGTAGTTGATGAGTCCATAATTTGGACCTATTTAAGGCTTTATTTTAATAGAATTAATGTCCTCAAATGCATATTTTGTCTCAATAACTGATGTAAATCCTTAATTTTCAGGTATTTGGAGTTTGACGCAAAGCATGGACACTACTTGGAAAAAGGAACAAAGTGGCTGAAAAGAAGAAGAAAAGAAGGCCTGAGGATCGCCTAATGCATTAGGCGAATCGCCGAATGGCCTTAACCTTACCCAAAGTTCCATTGTGTTGAGCCCTGAAGGAAAAAATCAAGTTGGCTATGAAAGAGAGCAGTCGGCGCGTCGCCGAACAGTTCCGCGAAGCAGTACTATATCGCCTAGTGATCCAAAATGTGAAGATGCTGAAGGCAAAAACTGAAAGGCGATGAAGCAGACTAAAGGGCGGATCACCGAGTGCATCGGCGATCCCGACTAACTGCGCCGAGTGATCCTTCGCAACACATTTTTTTACAACTATAAATACTAGTTTGAATTATTATCTTAGTATGCAATTTCAGAGACAACATTTTATTTTCTAAGCTTTCAAGTAGAGAACATTTTTGCTTAGCTTTTGAAGATTTGAAGACTTCCAATTCCAAGAAATTGGAAGTGGGTGTTGAAAAACCTTCATCCTAGACTCGTTAGAAGTGAATATAAATCATACGCAATTGATGTTTTCTTCCTTGTCTCTATGTCTAGCTAAAATCCTAGTTCTTGGGTTGTGATTTTGTGAATATGGGTTAAATTTCCTGTTGGGTATTGCTTATTGTTAGTCTATTTGTTGTTTAAATGTGATTTTTTTTAGTAGTTGTGTTTAACTTTATGGGATTGTAGTTGCAAATACGATTTCATCTGAGTGTTTTTGGCTTGCTTGAGAGAGAGGTTTTAAAACTAAGACTACTAAATCGATAACCGGTGGTTATTGGGTCGTCGTGGGTTCAACTCGAGAGAGTGAATCCTAGTCCTTTTCCCACACATTCAACTCGATAAAGTGTATGGGCTAAGGCAGAGGTTGTGCTTAAAAGCGGCAACTGGGTGTTTGAGAGAAATCGAGTTGATTTGGGGTAAGTTGCTCGAGAGAGAATTTATCCCCACTAAAGTCTAGCCTAGTTACAAATGTTCAGCAATTGACTATCAATAGCATTTAATCAATTGTGTAGTTTATCCCATATTCCTATCACATCCCAAGAAACCCGTCTCCCTAATTCGCATCTTCTTATTTTCGTTGTTTTTGTTCATTAATTGAATATAAACCCCCCATTGATAATTGACATTCGTGTCAACCCCTTAATTTATTATGTTTTTACTCAATAATGTTTTTAGCTATGGTTAACTCTAGCCTATTCGCGCTTAACTCTTAATTCTCAGAAACCGCTCCCTTAGGACTCGACCCCAACCCATTCGGTTGGGTTATATTACTATTGTATGATCGTATACACTTGAATTGGAAGTTGTGTCTTGATTACGCAAACATCAAAATAGCACCGCTGCCGGGGAGTGGTGTTACTTGAGAACTTTGAGTTGAGTCGAATTTCACTTTTGTTAGTCGTAGTTTACTTACTTAATTTTTAGTTTTGTTTTGTTTGGTTGTGTGAATAATTTAGGAAGTATGAATGTGAAAGATTAACGATGTAAATAAACATCATACTAATGACCCCCATCTCATGGGTGATATTGGTGCCATTCTCTTGCCTCCAGCCGAAGGGAATGTTGTATTCCACATCATGAGTACTATGTTGCAACTCTTGCAACTAAAGGGGATTTTCAGTGGATTTGCTCATGAAGACCCTCATGAGCACATTTAAAATTTCATGGATGTGTGCGGACCATTCTCCTTCAAGAATATATTCCAAGAGTGTGTTTGTTTACGGTTGTTCCCATTCTCTTTGATGGGAGAAACATACAAGTGGCTAGCTGAATTGCCACGCAACTCAATCACTTCGTGGGAGGAGTTGGTCGCCGCATTTAATGTGTGATTTTTCCCTCTCTCGAAGATGATGACTCTTCAGGGAGGTATCCAAAGCTTTAAGCGTTTGGAGGGCGAGCTAATTCATGAGACTTGGCTACGATTCAAGAAGTTGGTGCTCCAATGCCCAACCCATGGCTTGCCTGACAACGTATTGCTGTAGTATTTCTATCGGAGCCTAGACTCGGTAAACAAGGGTGTAGCTGACCAACTTTCTCCAGGAGGTTTGATGCAACAACCTTACGTGATAGCAACTCAGCTATTGGATGGCATGACCACAATAAATCGGGCATGGTACACCCGTGAAGCCCAAGTCTCCCCTCTTACATTCAAATTGACCAAGGAGCAGATGGAAAATGATCAAGAGAGGGACTAAAACATGGCCAAGATCATGACACAACTTGACATTTTGTCCAAAAATGTCATGGGAGCTGGTGCTCAGGGTGTCAATGTTGTGGGTATCGGGTGTGCAAATTCGAAAGAGGCAAAGTTTGAGGCTTTGTACAATGAGGAGGTGAACTTCCTAGCCAACCAAGGCGGTGGTTATCATTCAAACTACCCAAGGCAGAGTGGTAACCAAGGTTGGGCTAGAGATGAAAGTTGGAAAGAGTGTGAATGGAGAGACCATAATCCTAATTGGAAGGATGGGGAGAATGATAGGTATGTGGCTCCCCACGAGCACCAAAATCCAAAGGATTTAGAGGGTGATAGGTCTTAGGATATGCTTTCTCGTATCCTCAACAAAGTTGAAGGGTTGATACGCTCAAATTACACCTCCCTAAAGAAGTATAAGCGATCGTTATCAAGTAAAGAACCCAACTTGTAGGTTGGGGTCGATCCCACGAGGAAAATGTTTTAGACTTTACTTTAACCCACGATTATATTCAATTAGTCAAAGTATTTCCAAGAAAACAACAATTAATTAAAATGGGGGGTTTTGTTAATCAATTATGAAAATTCAATAAGTAATCAGAATTTAGTAGTCAATGTTGGTTGTTGTCAAGATGAGAAGAATAACTAGGGTAT
>JAJOOS010023402.1:0-13788 GCA_029582725.1 Solanum chiquidenum
AAATAAATACTTAGTTTAAAGCTATCTTTTTATTATTTTTATTTTATTTCAATTTAAATCCCCCCATTTTTATATAACGACTATTGAGTTAAATATTTACTATTGACAATATTCTTCCATATTCTCTGTGGGATCGACCCCGACTCATAGTTGGATAAATATATTGCATACGATCGTTTATATTTCTTTTTAAGAAGTATATTTGAACGTTATTAGTAACTTCTCTGTAATTAATCTTTCTGAAAACTTTTTAACTTTTCTCAAAATGTCTACTCTTTTTCTTCATGTAAAAATGAAACATTTCTTAAATACTTAGTTCCCTTATACTCTTTATCAAACTATTATTTACTTCCTCCAAACTAAGTTTATACAATATTGTTTTTCTTAAAAGATCCTCAATACAAACTCACTAAATACTCAAAATAGTGTTCATGCTGAAAAATAGTCATGAACAATAACCTCAATAATCGCAATTCACATTGTCTGATAATTCAATGATTTTGAATAGGAAATCAATGATCAACAACTTAAGAATTCAGAATCTCAATATAAACTAATCTCAATAATACTGAAATCTAAGGATAGAACCCTAGATTACTCTTTTACTGATTTAAAAATAGATGTAGGATGTGAGGACGAACTAGTCCAACACTATGATATCCTTACATACCTAGGAAGAACAAAGTTCCTGGCAAAATAGATGAAATTTAAAGAGCGATTGAAAACCATAGCTTTTCTCCTCTTGAATCCTTACTCTATGTCTTCGAAGTGTTAAAGAACGTAAAATAATCTAGGCTTAAAAGGGGTGGGTAAAGACTGAACTACCCATCCTTAAAAGCTGACAAAACTGTCCATGGGACTATCTACGGTTCGTGGTTTGATTGACGCACCGTAGATCGCATCTGTGGAATTGATATCAAATTTTTAAGTCCCAAAAGTACATTTATAGGTCAAAACGATGGCTAGTAGTAGTTCTTACGGCCCATCAGTTGGATCCGTAGGATTTGGGTCCCAAAAGTTGACTCCATGTACTCTACCGATGACTTGATAGATGGGTCATCATTCAACCTACGACTCATCGGTTGGAGATGTTGTTCACAGACTCAGAAAACCCTTATATGGAAGTCTCTGGTAATAGAATTATAACTTTTTACACCAAATATGAAATGAGGGAATCTTAATGGCATTGGAAGAGGACACAAAGACCTTTAATTTGGTAGGTCATATGATGCCTATTTCATTATGTGCTAGGATGTGTGTTCATTTGAAGATGAACAAAGTAGAATTTTCTGTCAAAACGTATTCGGTAATGAAGCTTCCAACTTAACTTTATGCTAAGGGGTTCTTGTGACCTTAAGTCGTATCTAAAAATCATTCCCACACTAACGAATTGTCCTTAACACCTAAGAAAAATTACGAATCACTCGGTACGACCTTATACTCAAATGAAGAATGATTCAAGTCTTAACTTAGAAATTTTCAAGGTGTTACAAAAACAAAACCCACAACAACCCCGAATGCGTCACAATAGACCCTAAATCCCCCACCCTCACTGGAAAAATCAATATGAGGGTAGTAGTCTGCAAATCCTTGAGCTTCCGAAATCTCAACTCACACTCCTTAGACAACTCAAAAGGAACATCAACGCAAGTAAATTGGGTCATAGGTTACAACAATGGTGGAGAAGCCCTTTACAAACAATCTGTAGTATCTTGCCAAAGCGATGAAAGTCCAAACCTCAGTAATTGAAGTGGGCCTAGCCCAATCACAAATAGCATGAATCTTCACTGGGCTACCATGATACCATCTTTGGACACAACGTTCCCCTAGAATGCAATAGACTAAAGCCAAAACTCGCACTTTGAGAACTTGGCATAAAGCTGTTGATCTTTCAAAGTCTGGAGCACAATCCTCAAATGTTGCTCATGATAACTACTGCTCCACGAGTATACCAGAATATCATGTATGAACACAATTACAAAAAAAATCAAGATATGGTCAGAATATCTGCTTCATCAAGTCCATAGAAGTTGCAGGGAATTAGTGAACCCAAAACAAATCACCAGGAACTCATAGTGGCCATATCAAGTCCTAAATACATTCTTAGGGATGTCCGCTGCCCTAATCCTCAGTTGATGGTAACTAGACATCAGAACAATCTTGAAAACACTGCAGCACCCTGAAGCTAGTCAAATTGATCATCTATTCTAGGCATGTGATAGCGGTTTCTCACTGCCACTTTGTTTAACTGCCTATAATCAATACACATGCGCATCATACCATCCATATTCTTTACAAATAGAATGGGAGTACCCCAATCTGACATACTAGGCGTGATGACTCCCTTTCCCAAGAGATCCTGAAGTTGAACATAGAGCTCCTTGAGCTCTGTAGGAGCCATCCAATATGGCAGAATGGAAATAGGTCGAGTACCCGGCTTAAGCTCAATAGAAAAGTCAATATCACGCTCTGGGGTAGGCAAGGTAGGTTAGTAGGAAACACATCTACAAAATCTCATATAACAGGAACAGACTAAACAAAGGAAATCTCCTTACTCACATCACACACATTGGCCAAATAAGACAAACACCCACTAGCCACAAACCTCTGAGCCTGAACAAAAGAGATAACTCCAATAGGTGTGCTCCTAATGGAGTCCTTCCACACCACTGGTGGAGTACCAAGAATGGCTAAAGTAATGGTCTGATAGAAATAATCTAAAACTGCACGATAGGGGGATAACTAGTCCATGCCCATAATCACATAAATTCAAGCAGATCTAGCATAATAAACCCAACCCGGGTGTCACGCCCCTGGATAGTAACTAAGCAAAACACACCTGATTCACTACTAAAGACCCACCCACCAAGGTTGACACATGCAATGGCACTGCCATAGACTCAAAATTCACACCCAAACGAGCATCATATGACATAGAAATATAAGAATAAGTAGAAATAGGGTCAAATAAAGCTGATGTGGGCTGGTGGCATAATAAAATCATACTTGTGATCAAATCATCGAATACCTCAGTCTCCACTGTCGCTGGAGCTACATAGAAATGACCCTTTCTGCCTCTTACCTGGCCTTCAGTCCTACCATCTGACCTGCATACTCGGGGACCATTCTTACCTCAGACCCTAGCTGGAGGTTCTTCTTGTGGAGCTGGTAGAGTTGTCTATGAAACATGAGCAATTCGCTTATGCATAGGACAATCTCTGAACTAGTGACCCAACTCACCACAATCAAAGCAACTTGACGATGATCTTCCCCTAGAGGAATGACTACCACGGCATGAAGCACAAGAGTAGTAAGCATGGAACTGAATGTAGCCAACCATACTCTAGCTATACCGATCTCCCTCTAAAGCCTATAATAAGGCCTGCATTGTTCAACTAGACTAGCCATGTTGTTACTGTTTCATGGGACCATCATAAGAGCTCCTCAGCCAGCAATGGGACTTGTGGTAGCTATTGTCATATCTGGTTATCTTGTCGCTGCCCCTTTGGGCCTCACGATGCAGCTCCTCATTAGTGCGCGCAACAATATCCAGAAAAGAACAAACCGCAGAGACCATGGACTGAGTATTAGTATCGAGCTGAAGCCTCAACCCATAAAAAAAATACCAAACTCTCTCCTCATTAGTAGGTAGAATCTTTGAAAGGGCAAATACAAGCCACTTAGCTTATATCGTACAAGATAATAGAAATTTAAGAGATTGTAAAAGATAACTCCAAAAGATAAGAGTTTATAAAAATGTATCAGAAGTCTAGTGTAGTCTCAAAGCCATCTAGTACAAAAGGAGTGATCAGGCTGTAATGCATACTACAAATAAAAAATTGAAATGTAATATAACATGAAATAGAGGCTCGGTCCTCGGAACATGAGGACCCACCAATCTTCAATATCAACTAAGTGATCCCTAGCCACAGAGATGCGAATATAGAGCGTCGGACCTTACATTTGAAAGAATGTAGGCAAGAGACTGCGTCAGTATAAAAATGTACAAAGTATCATAGAAATGCATAAGTATGAAATCATGCAAAAATGGAACTTTTCGTGACATGCAATGACAAAGCTAAAACATGATACAAAAGGGTTAGAAAGCACAATTTATAGAAACATGGTCAACACAAGATAACATCAATAAAACATTCGTGAAATAATTCTAGAAGTAACCTTAGTTCATTATTGTGGGAGATTTTCCTTTAACCGACATGTAAGACCATGTGAGCTATTAACATGGAATAGGGTGTCTACCCCACATTGAAAAGGGGGGTCCTACTTGCAAATGTAAGACCATGAACTTCTATCTTATGTGGATCCACTAGCTAATGTCTATCTAAGACAATTATCCTATAGGGGCACATAGGTATAGGATAAGGAGATTGCTAGTACAAACTTAACCTCTACTAAGCAGATAACTTCCATCTCAATATCCTCTTGGTGCTAAGTGTAAATCCCATAGAGTAGTCATCATTATTAAGTTGTCTTATTATCATCCATGGAAATGTACAATTAAGCAACCAATCCAAGCTAGGTGTCATTACAATATCTCCTTGAATCTTGATTCAAAGTTTAGTTGAGAAAACCTTTCCACACTAAGAATCCTTTATGTGAGAAAATCCCTCCACAATTATGCTTTCATGTGTATATTAGAAATCCTTTCACAACTACAACAACAACATTGATACTTTACTCACAAAGAATCCTTAAAACATTTACATCATTTTCATAAAGAACATGCATATCTTAATAAACTCATCATTCATGATTCAAAAACTTCATCATATGATCAATTCTAGAAAACATGGATTTAATATCGGTTCATCGGGATTTAACTTAGAAACATGAAATTTCTTCCATTTATGCATAAAAAGAGATAAATCAATCAATAATATCATAATTGAAAAGAACCCATGAGATTGAGTAAACACCTTAACTTCCATTACAGATTCTACCTTCTGAAAATTGGGGAATTTAGGAACCCTATGGAAGAAAGGAGTTCATAGGTGAATACTATCATACCTTGATGCCAAAAGCATGAAATCAATGGTGGGATTGGAGGCTTGACTTGAAACCCTGACCTTCTTTTCAAAGGTTTTAAAGAGAGAAATATTTGGGAGGATTAACTTGTCCTTCTTTTAGGAATTTGAGAGAATGAATTGAATTAGAAGAATTTGGGGTTAAAAACAATTATATAGGGTTTCTAATAAAGGGTAAAATGACATAGCATTAGGTTAGAATAATTAGGAAAAGACCAAAAGCCCTTCTGAAAAATAACTGCCGACCTCGCCAACTGCCAGACCTACAGTGTGTTGGTTAGACCACAGACCATCTTGGTTGGTCGTCGGAGAGTTCAAAAACCATGAGTTTTGGACTCCCAACGACAGAAACATGTACGGTCCGTTGGTCAACATATGGGACGTACATCTTGGTCGCGGGTCTCAACTTTTGGCTCAAAAATCTCTCTAAGTCTGAGACTCACCTACGAGGCCTACCTACGACTCGTGCATAGGAAAACATACCATCTTGATGAACCGTATGAAAGTAATGGAATTTGAAACTTTTGGAAAATTTGACTGGCCACCCACAAAGCTACCTACGAATCGTGTGTCAGTCCATGGGCCATTGGTGGCTCAATTGGTACTTGCACCAGATCTTGGAAAAGCTGAAATTTGCTGTCTTTTCGAATCTGAGGTGTTACATTATCTAATCTTTGGGAACATTCATCCTCGAATGAGATTCAAGATATCATAAGGAGGTTAGGAACTTAATCTAACAATCCCAACATGATTGCAATCACATAAATGCACATATCCGAGGAGGAAAACTCAACTCTAAGCTAAAGCATGCTTGAAACATCATATTGTGAAGTCTATATGCAACTCATACTCAATGCACATAAACATGAAGAAATCAATCAAGTTAATTCTTTTTCTCAAAATTTATGCTTTTTATGAATCATGCAAAATGAGGAAATCATGGGAATATCTAAAACACATGACACCAAAAGAGTAAATCATGAGGAACTAAATACCTCAAGCTAGAGTAGGGATAGAAGAAAAGAGATGAGGATAATGGGACATCATATTGGCCTCAGCCCCCCAAGTAGCACCCTCAACTACTTGATTCCTCCATAGAAACTTTACGGGAGCAACTTCTTTGTTTCTCAACTTTTCAACTTGACGGTCTAAAATATCAACCGTAACTACCACATAGGAAAGATTCTCCTTAACTCCCAAACCTTCTAAGGGAACTATAGATGTCGGATCTCCAACACATTTCTCCAACAAGGAGACATGGAAAACTAGATGCACCAATGTCAAGTCATTATACCCTTAATGGGTGAGATTTTCAAGTAGACCCAGTCATGAACATCAAACTAAAGATCTATTCTTCTAAAATCGACATAGGAATTTTGTCCACTTTGAGATATTTTGAACCTTTCTCTAATAAGCAGAACTTTTTTAATAGACTCATGTACCAACTCGGGACCTATCAAGGCAACTTCACCCACTTCAAACCAACCTATAGGAGATCTACACCTCCTAGCATAAAGACTCTCAAATGGAGCCATTCCAATGCTTGAGTGATAGCTATTATACGCAAATTCAATAAAAGGAAATTGATCATCCCAATTACCCTTGAAGTCAATTACACATGCTCTCAACATATCTTCCAAAGTTTGGATTGTATGCTCTGCTTTCCCATCAATTTATGGATGAAAGGCCGTACCAACCTTAACACAATTACCAAGACCCTTTTAGAAAGACTTCCAAAACTGAGAAGTGAATTGGGTACGAGGATCAGAGATAATAGATAGGGGCACTCCACACAACCTAACCATTTCCCGCAAATACAACTTAGCATAGTCCTCCGTCGTATAAGAAACCTTGACGGGAATGAAATGAGTTGATTTCATCATTCGATCTACTATAACCCAAATCGAGTCATGTTGCCGCCAGGTGTATGGTAAACCAATAATGAAGTCCAAGTTCAAATCTTCCCACTTCCAAATAGGAATGCTAGTATTTTGAGATAAACCTCTCGGTTTTTTATGCTCAACTTTCACTTGTTGACAGTTAGAACACTTAACCACAAATTCTGTAATATCTTTTTTCATCCATTCCACTAATAGACTTCCCGCAAGTCAGAGTATATCTTGGTTGCTCCCGGGAGTATGGAATAGCAAGAACTATGGACTTCTGATAAGATTTTCCCTCTCAAGTCATTAACATTAGGAATACACAAATGACCTTAATACCTAAGCACACCATCTCCCCCTTAGGAGAAGGCCTCTATGAATTTTTGAAGCAGTGTTTCCTTCAATTCAACCAAAGTCGGATCAAGACCTTGCCTTGGCTTTCACATCTGCCACATAAGATGATTCTAAACCATTGTGAACCATAACCCACCTTTGGTAGAGTCAACTAACCCAACACCCAATCGGCCCAATCTATAAATATCTCGAACTAACTCCTTTTTATCATCTTCAATGTTAGAAACACTACCCATTGATAACCAACGAAGAGCATCCGCCACCATATTTTATTTATCGGGGTGATAGAGAATAGTTAATCCATAATCCTTCAGTAACTCAAGCCACCTTCTTTGTAGAAGATTTTGATCTTTAGGTTTAAACATATATTGCAAACTTTTGTGGTCGGTAAAGACATCTACATGATCACCATACAAATAATGCCTCCAATCCTTTAAGGAAAACACTGCTGCCGCTAGTTCAAGATCATGGGTAGGATTATTCTTCTCATGAATCTTAAGTTGCCTTGAGGCATAGGCAATGACTTTCTCATTTTGCATAAGAACACATCCTAACCCAATTCTCGAGGCATCACAATAAACAACAAATCCATCAGTCCCTTCCAGTAAAGTCATCACCAGAGCGGAAGTAAGTCTATCTTTTAATTCTTGGAAACTCTTCTCGCATGGTTTCGACAATATGAACTTAGCCTTCTTTTGGGTCAATGTCGTAAATAGAGAGGCAATGGAAGAAAACTCTTCCACAAACCTTTTATAGTATCTGGCTAAACCCAATAAATTTCTATTATTCAAAAGTGATAGAGGTCTAGGCCAACTCCTAACCACATCCTCCTTTTTAGGATCTACCTCAATACCCTTACCGGAAACAATGTGACCAAGAAAAGTTCAAACCTTAACCAAAACTCACATTTACTAAACTTTGCAAAGAGTTCTTGGTCCTTGAGGACTCGTAACACAATCCTCAAATGATCGGTATGCTCGTCTTCACTCCTTGAATTGATTAATATATCATCAATGAACACAATGACAAACATGTCAAGGTGTTTTCTACAAACCCTATTCATTAATTCCATAAATGCTGCCAGAGTATTAGTCAAACCAAATGACATCACCAAAAACTCATAATGACCACCGAGTTCAATAAGTCGTGTTCGTGATGTCATCTTCATTTACCCTCAATTGGTGGTAACCCGATCGAAGGTCAATTTTAGAGAAGTAACTTACCCCTTGAAGTTGGTCAGACAAATCATCTATCCTTGGGAGATGATATTTGTTCTTAATAGTGACCTTGTTTAATTGTCTGTAGTCAGTACACATAAGAAGTGAACCATCTTTCTTTATAACAAAAAAAACTTGAGCACCCCATTGAGAGATACTCGGTTGGATGAAACCCTCATCCAAAAAATCCTTCAATATCTCATTTAATTCCTTAAGTTCTGTTGGAGGCATACGATAAAGAAGAATAGAGATAGGTTGCATATCTGGGAGCAGGTCAATACCGAAGTCAATTTACCTTTCGGGAGGAATATTGGGTAAATCCTCGGGGAATACTTCTGGAAACTCATTGACAACGGGGACCGACTCAAAGGTAGGGGTTTCAGATTCAACATCCCTAACCCGAACAAGATGGTATATGCAACCCTTAGATATTATCTTCCTAGCTTTAAGACAGGAAACAAACTAACTCTTAGGCATATAATTTACCCCTTTCCACTCTAGGATGGTTTCATTTGGAAACTGAAACTTGACTACATGGGTTCTACAATCATTAGAAGCATAACACGAATGTAGCCAATTCATTCCAAGGATAACATCGAAATATAAAATATCAAGCTCAAAAAGGTCAACTTGAGTGACTCAATGGGACAATGAGATGGGACATTTTCAGTAGACCCTCTTAGCCATAATAGAATCACCAATTGGAATAGAGACAGAAAAGGATCTAACAACACATCCGGAAGAATATCAAATCTCATAGCCACATATGGCGTCACAAAGAGAAGGTAGCACTGGGTAAAGTAAATCATAAATATCAAGTTGTAAGACTTTCAACATACCCGTAACCACATCGAAAGAACCTTTTTGCTCATGACGAGTCTGCAGTGCATAAAATTGGGTTTGCTTTTGAGAACTAGAAACCAAACCACTAGGCATAGCTTGTTTACCTTATGTCCCCTTAGCCATAAGAATTGGAAAATTCCTTATTTTATGACCGCTATTACCATAGCCGAAGCAACCATCCGTGCCGGCTAAACACTTACCCTTGTTCTTCCTTCAACCTAGTACAAGTAGACAATGAAGATCCACTACTATTCCCTCCTTAAGGCTTAGAATTAGACACCCTATATTTTTTGAACTTAAGAGAAGCATTGGAGGAACCTTGACTGAAAAACCTTTGTTGGATTCTAGAGCGCCCAGGTCCATCAGACCTCGAGTGTCAGAAGTTACCATCACCAGTCTATGCCCTTTTTAACTCCTTAGACATTTCCTTAAGTTTCTCCTCTTCAATTTGTTGGGCATGTACCATGAAATGAGAAATGTCCATATCATTGATAAGCATGGTGGTACGACATTCCTTGACCACCATCTTGGACACGGCCAAAACAAACTTACTCATTCTTGCACTAGGATCGACAATCATAGTAGGAGAATATCAAGACAATTGTATAAACTTCAAAGTATCTTCCTTCACACTCATATTTCCTTGATGAAGGTTGATGAATTCAAGCACCTTTGCCTCCCTGATTTCAAGGGGAAAGAACTTATCAAGGGAAGAAACATTGAAATTTTCCCAATCAAGAGGACCCGCATCTTCTGCCCTCTCCTCTCTCCATTGGTTGAACCATATTTGAGCAACACCTTTAAGTTGATAAGCGGCCAATTCCACCTTTTCCACCGGTGTCACTCCCATAATCATCAACACCTTATAAACTTCATCAACGAACTCTTGAGAGTCTTCCTCAACCTTATAACCATGAAACTTTGGAGGATTCATACTACTAAAGTGTCTCATTCTTGCTGCCTCCGTACCCATATTTGGCTTCACGGGGAACATAAAATCCCTATTGGTTTGAGCTAAAACTAGAAAAAGAACCCTAAGCTCTGCATTAGTCACTTGTTCAGCGAAAGTATCGACTGGAACTTGAGGGGCTTGAGGAGCTTCTCGTTTAACATTCTCTCCCACATTGCTTCTAGCATATTCTCTTCGAGTGGCCATGTCTTGTTAAACATCAAATAAGGATTAGGAGAGATACATTATAGAGTTAAACTCTATCACACGACTTTAGGGTAATGAAAGAAGTTGAGTTTCCTAAATATCTTATAGCCTCTCATTCCTAAATGTGGCGCGCGTCACACTCGTGAACAAGAATCTATTAGACGTGGCTTATGAGACTTCCTAGGACCTTTCTAAAATTATGATCCGATTACCAAGTTTGTCACGACCTAAAGTAGATCTTATGCGTAACATGGCGTATAAGACCCTGTGAGGCCCTACACAAGAAACTTAGCATACATCGTACATGATAATAGAAATTTAAGAGATTTTATAAGACAATTCCAAAGGATAAGATTTTATAAAAATGTAGCAAAAGTCTACCATAGTCTCAAAGCCATCTAGTACATAAGGAGTGATCGGGATGTAACCCATACATCACATACAAAACTAAAATGCAAAGATAATATGAAATAGAGGCTCGATCCTTGGAACATGAGGACTCACTAATCTTCAATATCTACTAAGCAATCCTTAGTTAGAGAGATGCAAATCTAGACTGTCGAACCCTATATTTGGAAGAATGTAGGCAAGAGTATGAGTTGGTACAAAAATGTACCAAGTATGTAGCAATGCATAAAGTATGAAATCATACAAAAAGAAATCTTTTCATGACATGCAATCACAAAGCTAAATCATGAGACAAAAAGGTTAGATAGCACAATTTATAGAAACTTGGTCAACGCAAGCTAACATCTTTAAAACATTCGCGAGATAATTCTAGAAGTAACCTTAGTTCATTATTATGGGAGATTTACCTTAAACTGACATGTAAGACCATTTGAGCTATTAACATGGAATCCGGTGTCTACCCTACACTGAAAAATGGTGTCCTATTTGCCAAGGTAAGACCATGAACTTCTAGCTTATGTGGATCTATTAGCTAATGTCTATCTAAGACAATCATCCTATGGGGGCCCATAAGTATTAGATAAGTAGATTTCTACTAGAAACTTGTCTTCTACTAAAGGTAGAGCTTCCATATCAATATCTTTTTGGTACTAAGCATAAATCCCACGAAGTAGTCATCATTATTAACTTGTCTTATTATCCATGGGATGACATATCATGTATCTAATCCAAGTTAATGTCATACTATCATCCATGGAAATCTATAATTAAGCAAGCAATCCAAGCTATGTTTCATTAGAATAGCTCCTTGAATCTTGATTCAAAGTTTAGTTGAGAAACATTTCAACACTAAGAATCCTCTCTATGAGAAAAACCTTTCACAATCATGCTTTAATGTGTATATGATAATTCCTTTCACAACACAACAACAACAACATTGATACTTCACTCTCAAAGCGTCCTTAAAACATTTACATCATTTTCATAAATAACATGCATATCTTCATAAACATATCTTACATGATTCAAAAGCTTCATGATATGATACATTTATAGAAAACATGGATATCACATGGGTTCATGGGGATTCAACTTAGAAACAAGCAATTTTTCAATTCATGCATAAAAATACATAAATCAATCAGTAATATCCCAATTGAAAAGAACCCATGAGATTGAGTGAAAACCCTAACTTCCATTGAAGATTCCACCTTGTGAAAATGGGGGAATTTAGGAACCCTATAAAGTAAAGAACTACATAGGTGAATACAATCATACCTTGATGCCAACATTTTGAAATCAATGGTGGGATTGGAGGATTGACTTGAAACCATAGCCTTCTTCTTCAAGCTTCTAAAGAGAGAAATATTTGGAAGGATGAATTTGTTCTTCTTTTAGGAATTTGAGATAATGATTTGGATCAAGAGATTTTGGTGGTAAAAATGTTTATATAAGGTTTCTAATAGAGGGTAAAACGACAGAGTATTGGGTTAGAATAATTAGGAAAAGACCCAAAATCCCTTCTTAAAAATAATTGCCGACCTCACCAACAGTCAGCCTTACGGTCTGTTGGTTAAATCATACGCCATTTTGGTTAGTAATCTATGAGTTTATAAACCATTAATTTTGGACTCGGACCTATGTACGGTTTTTGGGTCCACCTACGGGTCATCCATCTCGTTCGTGGGTCTCAACTTTTGGCCAAAAAATCACTCTAAGTTTGGGACTCACATACGAGACCGACCTACAACTCGTACATAGGAACAACGATGAAGCTACTTATGGATCGTGATTCAGTGCATGGGCCATTGGTGGCTCCATTGGTACTGGCACCTGAACCTGGAAAAGCTGAAATTTGATGTATTTTTAAATTTAAGGTGTTACATCTATGATGCAGTGAGGGATAAACCAGGCTAAGAAGGCCATGGAATAAATTTACGCCACCACTGTCTAGTTGGCCTAGTCTAAATAAATGTATGTTACCACTGTTTGGCTAGTCCATCCAACTAATATACAGCGAAATCGGCCCCTCTCAACTCCACAAGACCCAAACAGTACAGCTGCTCTCAGAAAGTGGTCAGAAAATCATAGGCATCCTCAGCTACAACCCAAGAAAACCTTGGATATGAAGTCCTCAGGAACAATCTTACCATATTTTGCTCCTCTAGAGGCATGGCTTTGTCTCTGATCACGGGCTAGGCACCCTCAGGTGGTACATGGGCCATGGTTGCCTCTACTATAGGCTGATCCTTCTAATCTAGTACTGGCGCAGGTGTCAGGACTGGTGCTGAAGTCTGCTACATGTTGCCGAGTATAATAAAAAGTTTGGTAATAGCTACCTGCAGTTCTAGTGCCATAGTCAATTTAGGGGTGGCTGGGCTGGTCCCAACCCCACCGTGTGATTGCACACACGGGTTACTGGAGGATCTGCTGCGGACTCTGGACCTCGGTCTCTTTTTAGGGTGGTGTTGCACCCCTACCAGGTAAGGGAGGTCGAACCGTACCCCGAGCCACCACATTGCGCATACGAGCCATCCTACGAAAAGAGTGAAACAAGTGAAATTCCAAGAAACCAATATCACACACACTGTACAAATATATTTTGGTTCACAAAAAGCCTAATCGCGCATTCTACCATCAATTTCAACATACTACGCAGTGAATACTGATGTGAGGCTAAAAATACATATTTTTAATCATTATTTCCTCACATTTATTATTTATATTTGCCCTTTTTGAGCATAAATTTTATGGATTGTGCTAAATAATATATTTTATTTGTAGGATTAAATTGATGGAAAAATGAAGAAGTTTGGAGCTAAAAATAATTAAAGATGGAAGATTGAAGAAGGAAATCAAGCAGACAGCTTAATGGATTAAAT